>OVBE01000157.1:0-63808 GCA_900406425.1 Iberis pinnata
AGTTCGTGTATTAAAAAGGTAATTGGAACACAATTGGTGTATTAAAATGGAATTTTCTCTATATAATATTATAAAACAAATTTGAGTTATGTTTCATTGGTTCGGCCCATATAAGTAGATGGGCACGCAATAAGTTTCGTAGTTCAATGTAAACGGGCCGAGAAGATCTAATGGGCCGTATACTTAAGGAATTAAAAAATTCACGGGCCGAGAAGATCTAATGGGCCGTATACTTAAGGAATTAAAAAATTCATAAAAATGCGGTGAGCGTGGATCGAACACGCGACCTTCAGATCTTCAGTCTGACGCTCTCCCAACTGAGCTATCCCCGCTTTTGTTTTCTTTAGCAACATTAAAATATTTAACTCTAGTATATTAGTTTATTGGTTGTCAAGGGTTAAAAGTCTTATCCTTAAAAATTAAAAGAAACCAAAAGAAAAAATGTCTGTAACAGCAACTCACATGAACACGATCAATCATTTGTCAGAAACATCTAAAATCTCAAATCTTCGATCACCCATTTGCTTCATTCACAGAAACGTTTTCTCTTCTCCTCGTTTCTTATCTCAATTGCCTCCAAAAACCCAAAATGGCTTCTCTTTTTCTACTTCCGTTAATCATCGTAAATCGAGATTCATCAGGCCCAAACGTTTCTCTGTTTCCATGGAGTGGCAAGACTGCACGTAATCACTCATTTAGAATCAATTCTCTCTTCTTTTGCAATTCCATTTGGTTAAATTTGTATGATTTCATTGGAAAGTTCGATCTTTTTACTCAATTTACAATCTCTGTTTTGGTTTGGAGTTGCAGAGTGAAGATGGAAGTAGATGTTCCTGTTTCAGTAGCTTATAACTTCTACTTGGATCGTGAATCTTTCCCTAAATGGATGCCTTTCATTTCATCAGTCGAGGTAAATCTGATTTTAAAGTTTCGATCTTGAAAAAGTCTTGCTTTAGATAGTCGAAATCAGGGGTGGCCGGTGGGCATTCGGTTTGTTCGGTTTTTTCTGTTTTCTTTTAGCTGAATTGAATTGTACAAAATTTTGGTTCGGTTTGTTCAGCTCCGGTTTTTCGTTTTTGAAGTTCGGTTTTTTGGGGTTCGAAAATCTTAAATTTTTTCGGGCTTTTTCCGTTTGTTCGGTTTTGTTTTTCGTTTTCGAAGTTCGATTTTTTCGGTTCGAAGTTTTAATTTCGGATAAATTTTCGGATTCTTTTGTTTGTTTTTGTTTTTTTCAGTTTGTTTATTTCAGTTAATTTAGTGCAACAAAATGTTGTCGAACCGAACTGAACTAAAATAAAAAATGTTCCGAATAAACCGAACTAACGATTTCACTTTTGATTGTTTATGATTAGGTGTTAAAGGACAAGCCTGATTTATCACGTTGGTCATTAAAATACAATGCTTTTGGTCAAGAGATTAAGTATTCTTGGCTTGCTCGTAATCTCCAGGCAACAAACAAAACAATCTCTCTTTCAATTGTGTTTACTTAAAAGCTAAAATCTTAGTTTATTTGCAGCCTACACTTAATCAGAAAATTCATTGGAGATCACTTGAAGGTCTTCCTAATAAGTAAGCAAGTGATTACAAATGTCTTTCATTCTTTATAAATCTATTTGAGTCTTAACATTTTGGACATAAACTGATACAGAGGCAGTGTTAGATTCTTTCCTAAAAGTCCATCATCATGCCTTGTAGAAGTAAACTCATCTTAGATCTCTACTTACTACTTGAATCATTCTCTAATTTCGTTTCGATTTTCTTTTAATGTCATTTTGTTTCTTATCTTTTAGTTAACTGTATCATATGAACTTCCTGCAATTCTAACCCCTGTGGCATCGGTTAGTAATCTTTTAAGTTTCAAATTTGAAATCTCTATGTGAAGTAGAATGTTACATACTGTTTTTCTTATACATTTTTTCGAGTAATTTTTAGGCGGTTCGGCCATTTTTGGAGAGGTTGCTTAGAGGTGGACTTGAAAGATTTGCAACATTGGCTAAAACCACTTAAACGAAAGGTTAAATTTATATTCAAAATTTTAAACTCTAAACCATTTTTCATTTCGGTTATCTGAAAAGTAGGACTGAGCTTTCGAGTATTCGGTTCGATTCCGATTCTTCGGTTCCTGAATTTTAATACTCAATCGATCATTTTCAAATTTCGGTTCGGTTCCGGTTCGGTTCGGTTTTATGTTTGAGGAACCGAAATTTACCTGAATTTTTCGGTTCTTAAACTGTTCCGGGTAATTTAGACTCGAATTTAAAAAATAATACTAGATAATACAAAAAGTACTCGATACTATGATATAATACCCAAAAATTAAAGACAAAAAGTACCCGATTATAAAATAAAATACCCGAAAAAACGAGAAGTACTTGATAATAGAGTAAATTACCCGAAAGTTTAAGATGGAAAGTACCGATAAAGAATAAAATACCCGATAATAGAATTTGCCAAGTGACTAAACCTAACTCGAAATATAAATGTATATACATGTTCGGGTATTTGGTTCTCGGTTCGATTCATGTTCCTACCCGATACCCATGTTTTTTATCTCATGAATCATCCGGTAATTTGGGTGGAACCAGAAACAAATCGGAACAGTTTTTTCGGTTCCGCTTTTTTTGCCTAGTCCTACTGAAAAGTATTACCTTGCATTTGCAGGAATCAGTATGTTATCTTCAGCTTTCTGATTCTCGGTTTTATGAATTTATCTTGGTATGTATAATATGTGATATGGATGAAAGTGTAAAGAACACAAAAACTAAAACAGATAATATCAAGAACCGTTTTTCTTTTATTTAAAATAATCTGTTTTTTACAATGTATTTCTCTCTAATACACTATTTGACCGACCTAGACGCTATGTTGGTATGTATAATCTTTTTTCTTTTGTGTGGTAATTAGGTATGTATAATCTTTTGTCAACCATAACATGTCATTATAAAAGTATAACGTGTAATATTTGGTAGAGCCGATTATGAGATTTTAAAGACCGTAATATAAAATAGAAAACATAGACCAATTTTTAAAATAAATTTTTTAAAATAGGTCAGTTTTTAAATTAAAATTTTAAAAATATAAAATAGGCTGCAAATTCGTATTTTTTTGCTTGGCCTTAGAACCGGCCAGGTGCCTTGCGACCTGTAGGACGGTAAAAACCGGATTAAGAAAATGCGAAAAGAGTGAGAGGAAGTCGAAATATATGGAGGAGCCGAAATTGGATCGCAAGCGAAGCGGTTGAGGATCGCGCGGATGGAGAGTCTATAAAACAATGTGGGATAAAATACACTTATTGAGCTTAGTCAACACTTTGTCAACATTTTGTGTTTATGTGCATGTTTAAGTTGTTCTTTTTATACCTCCATTTCTCATTTAAATTACACTCAAATTTAACAAATGAATATTCCATATTATAATGCTCGTTATAAAGATTTCATTGCACTCATAACCTGATCATTCCGGTAAACGTCTTTACTAGAAACAACGCTGGAACATTAGTAATAATCACTGTCAAATTTAATTCCAACAGAGCCGATCTAGACGCTATGTTCGGCCTATTGTATTATTACGTTTGGTCGAGGGAAAAAAAATCTCACTGTAAAAGCCTATGTGGACCCACGAGGAATCTTTTAGCTCATGTGATTGTGTCATAGAAAATGCATTATTGTCTAGACAACGGAACTGTTTGTGGTAGTTACCTTAAAATTTGCAAGTTGCAAAGATTTGAAAGTGATGGAATGGAATATAAAATTTGTAAGCAAACTTGGCTAACTTATTTGAGATTAGCATAGTTTTCATTTTTTATGATTAAAAGAACAAGATAAAAATGAACATTCGGTTTATTCAGTCTTTTCTATTTTTTTTTTGTCGAATTGAACCGAACTATTATGTTTTTCATTTTTGAGGTTTTTTCGGTTCGAAAAATTTAATTACAGTTACAAAATTTGTTAATTTTTGTTTTTTTGGTTATTTTATGTTTGTTTGGTTAATTTTAGCAAAAATTCGGTTCGGTTCGGATCGTTCAGTTAATTTAATAATAAAAATTGTGGTCCAACCGAAAATTGAAAAAAAAAAAATATTCGTTGAATTGAACCGAAAAAACTGAACTAAATTCGGTTTAGTTTAAATGTCCAGCCCTAGAACAAACTTTCTTTTCTCTCTCATTATAGAAATTCTAGTTTCTTCACATAAAAGCCAACCAGAATGTTTAGCAGTGATTAAGTGAAACCCAAAAAAGGACAAACAAAACCAAACAAGAAAAAAGGTCAAAACAAACACATAACTTTCTTTTCAAATGTAATAGCTTAATTTGTATAAACATTACAACACAATTTTGCGTACACGTTTTAACATTTCTATTATTAAACAGAAAGTGGGTCTGAAAATGAAATGTCTTTACTTTTACTTTGTCTTTTTGTAACAACAACAAAAATATCTCATATAGATCTATAAACACCGAAATTTGATAAGTTTCAAAACTCTTTACTCTCTAAAATCAAAAGAAATGTTGTTATCAATAACTTCTTCTATATTTCCAACAACAAAATCAACAATTTGTTTCAGAAAAATCCCAAAGTCTTCAACTCTTTCTTCTTGTTGGCTAATGTTATCACCATTATCAACAAAACTTATAAACTCTAACAATGGTTCTTCATTTTCTTCTTACTCTTCCTCTTCTTCTAAACACTTCTTTAAACCCATCATGCAATGGCAAGACGTCACGTAAGTAGTTTCTTTAGACACATAGCCGATTATGAGATTTTTAAAAACCGCTATCTAAAATGAGACTTTGTATAATTTTTTTAAAATGGGTCATTTTTTAAACTAAATTTTTCAAAAAGAAAAATAAATAAACAACAAGCTCGTATTTGGACTCATGACCATATCTATTTAGACATATATATATATATATAATATATATATATATTTTTGTTTATTATTAGAAAGTTTCATACTTTTTTTAGTTAAATTTTTTGGGTTTGGATTATGCAGAGTAAAGATGGTGGTGAATGTACCAGCTTCAATGGCTTATAAGTTATATGAAGATCGTGAATTGTTCCCAAAGTGGATGCCATTTTTGTCTTCTGTTGAGGTTAATAAGACTTAAAGATTTCATTATTTTTGTTCATCTTCTTGATTTTAAATCTTTTGCTTCGCATAGTCAATGGAAGATAGACCAGATGTGATGCGTTATTTAGTAAAACTTGAGCCTTTTGGACACAATATGGAATATCATTTTCTCGCAAAAAATTTACAGGTAAAAGTTTTATTTCATATGAAAATAAATATATACACATTTGATGTAACGTTTAACTGAAACTTTTATTATCTCAACAGTCAATTCCAAATCGAAAGCTGCACTGGAGATCTATCGAAGGCTTTGCAAATAAGTAAACTCAAAATATATACATATATATTAGTTTCTAGAAAAATAATGATACTGAAAAAGTGAAAGTGATTGTTAAATAAAATTTTAAAATAATTTTTTTTTGTTAAAGTAATTATTGTATTTTGTGTTTTTTTTTATATATATGCAGAGGTAGTGTCAGATTTTTTCCAAGAGGCCCTTCTTCGTGCTTAATAGAGGTTAGTATGTAGTCACTAATATTAATTTTCTCATAGTATTGAACAAAATTTGACTATCTCTTTAGTTTTATATATTTATTTAATGTTTTTGTTTTCAGATAAATTTTGCATTTGAAGTTCCACATGCTTTAGCTCCATTTGCATTGGTAAGCCTATCCTCCAAATCTTGGATTCTTCAAATTATTTTTTTATTTTTTTATTTGTTAATGTTTTGTATATTCGAAATAATTCAGCTGATGAAACCATTTATGGAGAAACTTATCCATGGAGGATTGGAACGTTTTGCTTCCTTCGTGAAGACCATTTAAGTAAAAACAATCAAGATTTGTAACCAGAAATCAAGAATTGTAATCAATGTTTTCATATCCGATCCGAGAATTAAACCAGATAACCTTCTGAATTACCGGGTCATTGGATCGACCACGGGTCAACTGCAAGTCAATACTTTAGTGTTTTATAATAATATTTATAAGTATATATATTAGATGAATATTTTAGTTTTTTCATGGGAGGATATAGCTCAAATTTTTTTTTATAAAACCAAATAAAAACACTTTTGATAAATTTTAAAGATTTAAGTCTAAACTTTTAAATAAATAAAAATGTGATAAGAAAAATATTTAACGGTAAACAGTTATTGAAAGTAAAAAACAATCCATAGTATGATATATTAATGAATAACAAAAGTCAAAACACAAAGTTAATTATAGAAAAAATTATAATATGATAATGAATCAATGATAAATAAACCAAAGAGAACTTCTTACATAGAGGTTTGATGTTCACTTACCGATAAAAAATGCTGAATTAAAACTTTGAACATGTAAAACATTATTTTTAGTTTAATACTCGTAAAAGAAAGAAAAATAATTTTTAATATGTTAAAAATATTGATTTTTGATAGACATAATGTCTCGGGTCGCGGGTTTCTGCCAAATTTTTCGGTCATTATCAGATTTTATAATAAATAATTTAATCATAAAATCTGAACCGGATTTGTTATTAGATCACCGAGTTTTGTAGTCGAACTGCGGATCCGGATCGGGTTTGAAAACAATGATTGCAATACATGAAAGTAAAACCATTGACTTTTTGTAATGATTCCTTAGACCTTAAGACAAACTTAAGAAAGACTTTCAAACTTAAACAAGACAAGATTGATTCTCTCTTACATCTCAAAGCTTTTGCTCTAATCTTCATTCTCAGATTCATCTAATTTTGCATTTCTTGTGAGTCACGTACTCTCTTCGTGATTTCCAAATCCATACAAAGTCAACGTTCGTTGTATTAAACAGTTCTTCAAAATTCTTGAATCTTCTTGTCTGATCCAAGACCAAATGGGGACGACATTTGGTAAACCGTTTTCCGGTTTATTCCAAGAAATTGAACTAAGAATAGTGTTGTTCGGTCTTGATGGTACCGGAAAATCATCAATACTTCACAAACTCAAGACCGGAGATACCCTTACCACAAATATTCCCACCATTGGTAAGTCAACAAAAAAAAAAAAAAAACAAATCACTTTTACAAAAAATGTAAACTCTTCTCAAAAACGGATTATTACTGAACCATAACTCATAGTCTAGTGGTTTGTGATATTAATGTTTTTATGTTACTCTCTTCATTCGATTTCAATTTAATGCAAAAATCGTGACATGATCAATTTCCGGTTAGTCTACGGATCATATTAGATTCCGATATTATATTAGAATTATTTGCTTCCAATTCAAAACTAATCGACAATAACTAAATTTTTTCCTGTTTTTGTATATATCCATACTTTTAGGATTGGAAATGGAAACAGTGAAATACCAGAACTCTAGCTTTACCTTCTGGGAAATGGGTGGGCAACATCGATATAAGGTAACAAAATCATTTGCTAAAAAACATAACCTTGATTATAGTTTTGTTTTAAAAAAACTAAAAACAAAACATTTCAGAATATTCCTTCATGGAAATATTTCTTTCAAGAAGTATCAGGGCTTGTATGTGTAGTTGATAGTACAGACAAAGAGCGAATCCAAGAAGCAAAGAGTTTCCTTAACTTGGTGATTGATGAGGTAACAAAAAACATCAAAGCCGGTTCTGATATTTTAAAGGTCACAAATTTATGTATGGTCTGCTTAAACTTAAAACCGACTATGAACAAAAAAATGTCTTTAAACCAGTGTCGGTCTAACGTTTTTGGATGTCCTACAAAATTTTTAAAAATGTGGCCTTAAATATATAAAAAAATATTACTTTAATAAATTAAATGCACGACTTGTTATATTTCTAAGATTAAATGACAAAAAAAACAAAAAAACACTTAACTAAAATATATTTAAATTGTTTTATCATCTTAAAATCTCCAATGAATATTATCTTTATAAGAAAATCTACAACTAATGAAACTTAAAATATAAATGTTTTTTTAAATGCCCTCTCTTTCAACAAAAGTGCCTCTTTATTCAACAAAATATACTCTACATGTTTGTGTCTTAATCGGTGGCTTTCTTCGCTTATGCTCTGGACCGACTTTGCTTTAAACATTAAAGCAAGTTTTGTTAACAATGATAAAAGAATTTGAATTCATATAGATAAAAGGGATTGTACCAGACAATGTACCTGTTCTTGTATATGGAAACAAACATGAGGTTCTTGATGCAATGTCTGCTTATGAGATTAGTAACAAGCTTGATCTCACTTCTCTTCGTCAAAGAAATTGGCAAAGAAACTGGTAAGAAATATGATTGAACCATTCAAGAGTACTCTAGTTTTGTTGAAAAGTATTGATTCTTATATTGAGTTTTGATTTTCATCTTTTTTTAGGCATGTTCAAAGCTCATGTGCACTATGTGGTGATGGTTTACATGAAGGATTTGATTGGCTTTTGAAAAATATTGCAAGAATGTAACAAAGTATCGTGATTACAAGATTCTCTTGACCTAAAAAGACCACTTTTATTCTCTTTGGCGAATATTAAAATCAAAATTTAAAAAAATATTTTTATAAAATACCAGAAAAATTAATTTTAAAGTTCCGATGATTTCAGACATATTATAAAAAAAAATCATTTTAAAATATCCCAAACATAAAAATTAGAGTCATTCTCAAAGATGCCACAAAAAAGGGTATGTTCCAAAAATATCACACACTCTTAATTTGGAGCCAACTTCTTCAACACCGTTTTTCGCATCCTTCAAATCTCTTATACCACCTTTAAATCCCATATACCTTTTTCATTTTGTAATTGATTAAAATCATAAACCCTAAACCAAACTCCACACTCCTTTCAAAACTAAACCCTAAATTTGGATTACTGAACCCAAACTCAAATATTTAACTCTTACAACTTTAAAATTCAGCTTGACATTTTAAAACGATTTCGACATCATATTCTAAATATTTTTTGAAAAACTTTTTAAAACAATATTTTTATTTTTGAAATATTTTTATAAAATAGGTTTAATTAATTTAAAATTATTGGCTTTTACATATTTGAAAAATAAATTTTATATTGTCATATAAAGTTAAAAATGTAAAACCAATTATTTGTGTGTCCTAGAAAGATTACCTTATCACAAATGAGGGTAATAGAGGATATGACTCCTTAATTTGTGCTAAAAAATACCACAATTTTTCCAAAAATAATATAAAAATTGTTTTGTTCCAAAAGTACCACAAATTTGAAGTAGTTTTAAAACTTAAAATTTAAACACTAAACCCTCAAAACCAAACTCTACCCCTTTCAAAACTAAAACATAAACTCTATTTAGTGGAACCAAACTCCATAATTTAAATTCTAAACCCTTAAAATTCACTTTTTATATTTATGGTATTTTTGGAAACAAATAATTAATGGTATTTTGGAACTTTTGAGAATGTGCGATATTATTGGAATTTGAACATCTTTTATTGGTATTTCAAGGAATTCTTCAATAAATTAAATTTTAAAGATTTTAATATTAAAAAAATTGAATTCAAATTATTGTAATTAAGGGTTTAGTTTTGAGATTTAGAGTTTAAATTTTAAAATTGTTTTAGTTTGTGATATTTTTGAAACAACATTTTTATTGTGTAGTATTTTTAGAATTATCTTTAATATGTGATATTTTGGTACCAATCTTTTAAAATATGGTATTTTCTAGAATTCTCTAATATCTTTTATTCCTTAGATTTAGTGATTTAAACAAATCCACAATATCAAACCATACATTATCTATAAAACAGATGCGATTAATTATTCCCAAAAAAAAGGAAATATAAACAAATTAAATCGGTTTAGTAAAACTTTATAAATAGAAAGTTAGTGTATCCTCTTTTTGTTTTTATTCTTACTCACGCTTTAATAACCCTTCGTGATTCATCATCGACTTCAAGATCTACAAATTTAGCCTTGCGATGAAATCTGATCCAAAAACTCTTCTCAAGTGGTTTTCGAAGCTACGAGGACAACATTCAACAACTAAAATCTACAAAGATAAGTGTGGTTACAACGAAGACTATGATTCTATATCAAGATTCGGTTCTAAGCTTATACAATCAAAAGAGTTAGAGAATCTACAAGATAAATACTCATCGAGATGTATATTATTCACATACAAGCAAGTTTTATTAATAACTTCAAATTTTGCAACAAAGAATTTGATTGGAGAAGGTGGTAATAGTTATGTTTATAAAGGAGATTTACCTAATGGTAAACAATTAGCTATCAAAATATTGAAGCCTTGTCTCAACATCTTACAAGAATTTCAACTAGAAACCGAAGTTATTACAAATCTAAATCACAAGAACATAGTTTCTATCTTTGGTTTATGTTTTGAGAATTATTTGATGATGATATACGAATATCTACCGAGTGGTAGTCTAGAAGATAATCTTTATGGTAAAAATATAACAAAGTTTGGATGGGTTGAGAGATTTAAAGTAGCATTAGGTGTTGCTAAGGCATTAGATTATCTACATAATGTTTATGAACCGAAAGTGATTCATCGCGATGTGAAATCTTCTAATGTTCTTTTGGGTAATGATTTTGAGGCAAAGCTTTCGGATTTCGGATTTGCAACTTCACAAGATGCTCTTGTGTCAAATGGTGTTATTAGTGGGACATTTGGTTATTTAGCACCAGAGTACTTTACTAATGGTAAAGTGACTGAAAAGATTGATGTCTATGCTTATGGTGTTGTGTTACTTGAGCTTTTAACCGGAAGAAAACCGATCTGTGAAGACCAAAAGAGTCTTGTATTGTGGGCAAAACCGATTTTAGAGAGTGGAGAGTTTGAGAAGTTACTAGATCCAGGGCTAGAAACTAAGAAGTATAACAATCTGATTGAGAAACTATTGTTAGCTGCTATGTTATGCATCAAACGCTTACCTCAAGACCGTCCACAAATGGGTCTAGTTGTGAAGATTCTACAAGGAGAAGAAGAAGCAATAGAGTGGGGAAAGTATCAAGTGAAAAGTTCACAAGACGAAACCGCATATTTAGAATCACATATAAAATTTTCATTATTTGATTTTGAAGATGATGTGGATTCTGATAGTAGCTCTGAATCTAGCTTTTCGTTTGTAAATTTGATTTGATTTTATTCTAGAATTATCTTTAATAAAAACACTTTTAATTTGTTTCTTGAACAGAAACAGAGCTATTATTATTGTTTTAATGGCAGTCAATAAACTCTCAATTCTATTAGCTTTCAGTGTTCTTCTTAACAGTATTCAACCGGTTCTTTCCGGTACGTTAAACATCTATTTATTTGGTTTTGAGTTTTTTAGATTTTACTCCCTCCGTTTGTAAAAGGATGATGTTTTAGAGTTTTTACGTAGATAAGGAAAGCAACTTTTACTTTATTTTATGTCTTTCTTTTAAAGTGTTTTCATCTAAAACATCATCCTTTTAAAAAACAAAACTAAATTCTAAAACATTATCCTTTCAAGAAAAGAGGGAGTATCATAAAACCAAAGTCAACTTATTTTGTGTTGACTTTTTAATAATGTGTATATGTGTTGCGGTTGGTTCAGGATGGCAATCTTATGTGGCTTATATAAACTTGAGATGTTACTATATTATTGGTGTTCCTTTAGGCTTTATAATGGGATGGATTTTTAAATTTGGTGTTATGGTAATTTTCACAAGTTTCTTTAATTTTCACTTTATTTATAGATTTATGTTTGTTATATAGTATAATGTTTTTTTTTTGGTGTGTGTATTATTATAGGGTATATGGGTTGGTATGATATTTGGAGGAACTGCAGTTCAGACAATGATCTTAAGTTATATTATTATGAAATGTGATTGGGAAAAAGAGGTAAATTAATTATTATTATTATTATTATTTTTGACAAAACTTGGGTTCACTCTTATGGTGAATTCTTAAATTCACCTCACTCAATTATACTAATCATATTGCCACCTAGAATTAGTAAAAAAAAACATTAAATTAAATCATTAATTCCAAAATATAAATTTTAAACCCAAAATATAAATTCTAATTTAAGGTTTAATGTTTTGGGGTTTAGGCTTTATATTTTGGGGTTAAGGTTTAATTTAGGGTTTATGTTTTGGGGTTAAGGTTTATATTTGAGGCTTAGGGTTTATATTTTGGGTTTATGGTTTATATTTTGGGTTTAGGGTTTATATTTTGGGGTTTAGGGTTTATATTTGGGTTAGGGTTTAGGGTTTGGGGTTTATATTTTGAGGTTTGAAATTTATATTTTGGGGTTTAGGGTTTATATTTTGGGTTTAGGGTTTATATTTTGGGGTTAGGGATTATATTTTGGGGTTTAGAGTTTAGGGTTTGGGGTTTATATTTTGAGGTTTAGGGTTTATATTTTAGGGTTTAGGGTTTATATTTTGGGGTTAGGGTTTATATAAACTTTAACCCTCAAAATATAAACCCTTACCCCAAAATATAACCCCTAACCCCTAGAATATAAACCCCAAACCCTAAACTCTAAACTCCAAAATATAAACCCTAAACCCTAAACTCTAAACCCCAAAATATAAACTCTAAACCCCAAAATATAAACCCCAAAATATAAACCCCAAACCCTAAACTCTAAACCCCAAAATATAAACCCTAAACCCTAAAATATAAACCCTAACCCCAAAATATAAATCATAAACCTTAAACTCTAAACCCCAAAATATAAACCCTAAACCCCGGAATATAAACCCCAAACCTTAAACTCTAAACCCCAAAATATAAACCCTAACCCCCAAAATATAAACCTTAACCCCAAATTATAAACCTTAAAATCTAAACCCAAAAATATAAACCCTAAACCCCAAAATATAAACCCCAAATCCTAAACTCTAACCCAAATATAAACCTTAAACCCCAAATATAAACCCTGAACCTCAAAATATAAATTCTAAACCCAAAATATAAGCTCTAAACCCCAAAATATAAACCAAATATAAACCCTAAACCCCAAAATATAAACCCTAAACCCCAAAATATAAACCCTAAACCTCAAATATAAACCCTAACCCTAAAATATAAATCCTAAACCTTAAAATATAAACCTTAAATCCCAAAAATATTTTGGGGTTAGGGGTTTATATCTAAAAATATTTTGGGGTTAGGGGTTTATATTTTGGGTTTAATTTAGGGTTTATGTTTTGGGGTTTAGGATTTATATTGTGGGGTTTAAAGTTTATATTTTGGGGTTTAGGGTTTATATTTGAGAGGTTAAAGTCTATATTTGGGGTATAGGGTTTATATTTTTGTTTATGACTTATGTTTTGGGGTTTATGATTTATATTTTGGTTTAAGATTTATATTTTGGAATTAATCATTTAATTTAATGTTTTTTTACTAATCATATGTGGCAATATGATTTGTGTAAATAAGTAAGGTGAATTTAAGATAAACCCAAGTTTTGTCCTATTATTTTGCTTATGTTTTGTATTTGATTGGCTGTTAGAATTCAAAATTTATTGATAATGTGAATGATTTTGCAGGCACAAAAAGCAAATGCACGTGTTAAAAAATGGCCAAACACAATAAAGTGAATAATTTTGTAATATGATTTATTTGTTGGTGTTTTTAAAAAGGGTATATGTTGGTATCGAAATGTGATACAATACTATACATGAAGTCTAGGTATAAATATTACAATGGCTCTATGAAATGAATTCAAAAGTTAAGTTCTTTGTAACTTGTTACCTAAACTATACATTTACTATTTCAGGTAGATAGTTTCCATATTCATAAATTGTTCTATATGACTTTAATAAAATGATGGAGACTTATTATTTTTTGTTTTTATTTTTTTAAAAAATGAATTGATTTAGCAACAAATAAATGTCCAAATTTATTATGTTTTTTTTATATAAAAAATGAATCGATATATCATTTGATGTAAAAAAATAATTGTTTTCAAATGAATGTTTTATCATATAATATTATATTTTTGTCGACACTTTATCATATTTATATCAATTTGCATCTATTGCCACATGTACGGCGATAATATCTACTTTGTCAGTCAATGTACTGATTACTCACATCTTCACTTGCGCACGTCAAAATTACTCTAGAAAAAAAAGAGTCTGGAGTGATAATTTCTGATAAAATCTGCAATTGACCCCAATAGTTTTAGATTGCTACATATAAACCCAAAACTTCATAAAATTATTATAAAAAGGTGGAAAAAAACTCTTATCATTTATAAACACCCCACTTGAATTGTTTAAACTTTTAATGGCGATTGATTTTAAGAGAGAAAAGTTGAAACTTGAAAAATATTTTTTTTCTTATAAAATTTGCAATTGACCCCAATAGTTTTAGATTATTACTTATAAACCCAAAACTTCATAAATTTATATGAAAAGGTCAATAAAACTCTTACTATTTATAAACACCCGTACTTAAATTGTAAGTTCAAACCTCTTCTCTTTTACTGTAGGAGACGTTTGTTTATATTTTCTATAAATACAATTTAATATATGTTAGTAATATAATTTTATATACGCAAGTATGAAAAGAAATTGAAGTATATCTCACCTTGTGTGGCAGGCTCACTCCAAGCTTTGTATTATAATTGCATGATGTTTATAAAATTTAGAGTTATGAAACATATACTCAAATAGAATATATAATTTTTTATTATTAATATGTAATCTAAAACTTATAAGTTTTGGATTCTAAATAAAAATATTAAAAATTCATAAGATATTATGTTTGTTAAATTGTGAGAAAATAAGTGATTTTGATTAATGCGATTACAAGTTGAATATATCACCTCTAACGATCAAATGACAGGATGTTACACTCGGTGAGTTTTCACAATTGTTTAAATCAAAGCGATTACAAGTTGAATATAGCACCTCTAACGATCAAATGACAGGATGCCACACTCGGTGAGTTTTCACAATTGTTTAAATCAAAGCGATTACAAGTTGAATATAACACCTCTAACGATCAAATGACAGGATGCTACACTCGGTGAGTTTTCACGATTAATCAAGTCAAAGCGATTACAAGTTGAATATAACACCTCTAACGATCAAATGACAGGATGCTACACTCGGTAAGTTTCATAATGACTTAAATCACTCATTTTCTCTCAATTTAACAAACATAATATCTTATAAAAATTTCAATATTTTTATCTAAAAACCAAAACATATTTTAAGTTTTAGATTACATATTAATAAAAAAAACTTTACATAACTAACAAAATATACAATTTTATTATATAACTTAATCATCATTTGAGTATGTTTCAAACTTGAAATTTTATAAGAATCATTCAAGTTTATATTTTTGTGGCAATCTAAAATATATTACTAGTTTAGATTGTTGATAAGATAATTTATCCAAACAATTTTAAATTTTTGTAAATTTTGAGTTCAAAAATACTAATTTATATGTAATATTCCAAATTCAAACAAAATTATTTTTGATTTTAGAATTTAATTAAAATAATTTTCATATTTTTTTTACAACAAAATTATTAAAGTAAAAGAAAAACTTATTTTTTTAAACAACTTATCTTTTATTTTGTGTCGTCATTTCCATGCTCATATATTTCAGAACCAACGTCCACCATCACTAGAAACTGATTCAAAAGTTAAATTGAAAATTAATTTAGAAACAAAAAAAAAATCATGGAAATTCTTTATCCAACAATTTCTTATTTTTAAATACATAAAAGTAATTCAATGAACATGAAATGCTTATAATTTTGTTATAATAAATCAATCAACATAAAACCACAAGATTATAATACCATTTTTCTCTTTAACATGATATACAAACATATATGAAAATTTGGAGTTTAAAAATACTAATTTATATGTAACATTCCAAATTCAAAATTTTTAGTTTTTACAACAGAATTATTCAAATAACAAAAAAAAAATCTTTCATTTCATATGTATTGACAACAAAAATATATATATTTGAGAAACTGATTCAAAATTTCAATTAAAAATTAATTTAGGAACAAAAACATCATGAAAATTCTTTATTCAACAATTTCTTCTTTTTATATATAAAAGTAATCACTTATTCAAATCTCTAAAACCCTAAATTCTTTATTCAACAATTTCTTCTTTTCACCAAATATATTATTGTTTGCATGAAAACGTTTATAATTTAATTTAATAAATTGATCAACATGAAACCACAAGATTATACCATTTTTCTCTTTAACATGATATAAAAAGATTCTAGTTAATATTTTGTATCTCATTCAAACTATAAATAAAGAGATTGAAAAAAAAAACAAACCTTTACCAATTTTGTTAATGGAGTCTTTTGTGAAGAAATACAATCTAAGAGAAGGGATGATGAGAGAATTTGCTCTGTTTTTTTTTTTTTTTTTTTTAAAACTTTATTTTTGGAAAAAGAAGAGTATTTTTAAGGAAGAAAGGTAATAGTCTTTTTTTTTTTTGTGTGCACGAAAGGTAATAGTATATTTTAGTGTATTTATAAGTAAAATAAAAAGTTACCGTTGGTAAGCGTAAAAAGCGGATGTGACATAAATCATTTAACGGGCAAATTTTAAAGTTACCGTTCAAAGTTTGTGTAACAATGTTCAATAGAGTTAAATAAATAAATCATACAAATAGTTACAATAAATTCTAGTAGGTGGACTGATACGTGACCTATTAACGGGCCTAACCCAAACTATATAAGTTGGGCTTTACTTTGTTTCGTTAGACCCAAAGAATAATTGGTAGACTAAGCATGATTAGCCCACAGATGAATTAGTAAAAAGACTAAACTACTAAAACAAACGACTTGTTTAGTTGTTTGGTAAGCCCAAATAATGAAAATAACCCAATATTAGTAGAGAGCTCATTAGTATTATTTTCAGGATCTCGTTAATTTTGTGAGATCTATAATAAGAAACTTCACATTAAATGAGATTATACACGCTAATAACGTCAATAAAACACATTCTATAAACTTGATAATTTTTTGTCACACGTCGACTTAATAAACCAAAATAGAACTACTTAAAACATGCTGGAGAAAACTCGCCGTTTAAAACATCTCCCGACCATAATTCTCATGGCCGTCATGATCCTCGCATCTCCAATCATAATCAACGCAGAAGATGTCGGCGAAGATATCATGATGTGCAAACCGTGTTCCCAAAATCAGTCTCCGCCGGGAAACGTGTACCATGGAGCAGCGGCTGCACGGAAAAGTTTCACGGTGGTGAAGTTGGTTGTGTTTGGAGTTATGTGTTATATGATTCTTAAAACTTACTAGATGTTTTGATTTTTTTCACAACTATTTTTAAAAAATCATTTGCACTTTCAAATTATTTTTGATAATAAAAAATAAAAATTTGTACGTAAATTAATATATAAAGATAATATATGTTTAAAGTGTAAATCATCATTCCAAAAAATTCGAACTAGTGATTTCAAACATTTGGTATAATTCGACTATTAGACCAAAGTCTTATAGTAAATAATAGTTAAACGTTGAAATTACATAAATATATTGCGAAACGATACACTAGATTAAAGCATAAAACGATATACATCACTAATTTTTTTTTTTTTTAACGACATATACATCACTAATTAACTTATTATGTCATTAAATTTATATTTGTATTTTCATAAAAGAAAATAAATTTGTATTGAACGTTTGGTTTTACGTATATATAATATATTTAGACTTTTATCGTCGATTTTCGTACATTAATTGTTGCATGTTGACGAGAACAAATAATGTAGAAATATGTTTCACATGTGAACTTAGTAAATTACAAATTATAACGACCAAAATATCAATTTTCTATTCTTTCTTCAAAACTATATACATTTCACACGATGTATTTTTTTTTGTATAACAAACCAATAATTATATTTCTTTCACAGCCCAAAAAAAAAGAACATCTACATTTTAAAATGGTATATATAAATATTTATAAAGCCTTGAAGAATTCAAGACGAGGAACATCTAATCGGAGAGAGTAGGTAGCTTTTTTGTAATCACCCCATGTGAATGAATTATACCGCCGTGGATTAACCGCCGTTACCATCTCCGGCAACGGTGATATTTTTGCCTCTAACGGTGGCGCCGCAAAATACATTGCCGACATTCGAGGCTTCTCCGCCGTATTCGCTAGTACCCTGTGTCTCACGCTAGTGAATCTTCCATTCGTCAATGCCTATTTTCCAAAGAATAAAGTTATTAAATAATTTTTAAAAAAGACTTTAACTAATTTAAAGAGTTTAATTAATCTATCTTTTAAAAGGAAAATTTTAAAGAATATCACTTTTTAATTTTGATTCTAAATATTCTAGTTTCGATTGTTCCAAAAACGACACAAATTTAAAAATTAGCTTGAAAATTTTAAATTTAAATAATAAAATTTTAAAATAATTTTTATGGATGTGATATTTTTGAAAGAAAAATATATTTAAGGTATTATTGAAATAATTTATTTCTTAATATAAAATTATTTTTTGGGTTTAATTTGATTTAATTACCTGAAGGCAGTCACCGACCAATACGAAGAAGCATGAAGGATCAGATGGAACAGGGACCCACAAGCCATCACGTGAGCAAATCTCAAGTCCATCTACATCGTTGGATCTTAACACCGTCAAAATCTGAGGGTCAGAATGCTCCCCGAATCCTATTTGACTAACGCCACTTAACGCGTAAGGTGCAGGTGGATAGTGATTCAACCGTAGGATCGAATCACTACGAACGTCTCTGATTAACTCACTCACTTCGCTAGATCTCTGTCCCCACAAATTCTCCACCGTTAGATCAATAATCTCACATGCTAAATCTTTAACCGCCCGTATATAATCATTCGTCGCCGAGCTATAAAAAGAAAAACACACGTGGCATTTTATTTAACACGTTCAACGCTTGACAGAGAGATACAATTATTTAATTTTTTTTCTAAGTATTAATATTATGATAAATATTTATTTATAGACAAAAGAAAGAAAGAAAAAAAAAGCAAAAGTTTTAAGTTCAGAGGAATGTTCGAAAAGAGGACCCCACGACTTTTTTTTTCCTTTTTAAACCAAGTTGTATAATAAATAAAAATGAATATATAACAGGTCAAAATTTAGAATTATTGACGTTTCGAATCTTGATTCTTTGACGTCTCAAAGTGTTTTTGGTGTGTTCATGCACAATCTTTCATATAATTGACCAAGTCTATTCAATTTTTATAAATAAATATTTTTAAAATTGATTATTGCCACTTACGTGGAGCCCATGAAATGATATTTTGAAGTTCGATTCACAATTTCACACCAAGAATTTGATAAAATGTTTATGCCACCAAAATTGGGGATACTTTAATTTTTAGGAAAAGAATTAATCAAACATGTAACAATCAATGTTGCAAAAATAATTTCATACTATTTTGATATTCTAATTAATGACGGATCTATAAATTATTTTTTATTAGAATCATAATAAAATATATTATATATAAATATAATAATATATAATATTAAATGATAGATATAAATTATATATAAATTAATAGGATCATTTTTTATCACATAATTGTGAGGATCAAATCCTAATTTTGATCAAATATCTAACTAAATATAATCAAATTTATACTAAAAATTATAAATTAATTAGTTTTTATAGGATTTGATTGATAGTAACTTAACCAAAAAAATCCAAATATTATAGTAGATTAATAATCACAAATTAATCCGGCATTAGGTTGGTATGAGTACCATTTTAATTTTTAAAAAATATTAAGGAAGAAAAAAATAGTATTGGCAACTTTAATGACAACAATAAAGAAGCAAATGCTGATAATAATAATAATGAAAAAGTCTTTTTTTCTGGTAATTAGCCATTATTCGGCAACTTTAATAATATAAAAAGCGGTTTGATGTCGACAAATAATGGTAATCTAATAATTAAAAGCCATTTTTTTCTGGTAATTAGCCATTATTCCACATTGCATTTCTCTTTTTAGGTAGAGCTCACAAGTCACATTGTCACACAATCCACATCCATTTCAGTCGGGTCAACTTTCATACACAAAATCATATTAAAATATTAAAAAACCATATCTAATTTGTATACGCAAGTTCCACATATATTACACAGGATTGCACATACATTTTAATATTATTAAGCTCATAGTCTGTCTTGGGATATTAAAAGTTGTAATATAAACTATAAGATAAAGACTAGTTGTTAAAACATAATTTTAAAATAAATTGATTTTTACAATAAAATTTTAAAAATATAAAAATGAACCACAAATTTGTATTTACTCTAATTAAACTTATAGATTTAATTATAGATACGCATTTTTTTAATACGAGTTATAACTGAATTTCTCATATTTGATATCAAATTACAATGCTATGGTTTTAAACTTAATTTTAGATGAAAAAAAAAATTTGTTAACTGTAAGTCTTTATATTTTAGATAGATAAGCATACTTTAAGTCTCTATATTTTTAAAAAACATAAACACATTATATTATTATATACAAAAACAGATACAATTACACACATTGTTTGGTTTAAAATAAAATATAACCAATAGGCAATTTATATACACACAAAAAGCCTGCTAGAGAAAAAAAAAAAAAAAATCTTTAAAAGGCTTAAAAGTAGATTCAAGAACCAATAAAAACACACAAAGATTGAACACAAAAGAAAATTATGTAATATATTTAACATACCTGAATTTAAAAGGATCATCATGAGAGATAGATTCTGATTTATCAGCAACAGAAGTTGGATTAGCATGAAGAAGAAGATACTCAAGCTCACCTAAATCTCCATTAAACCCAATGTTCTTACATCCATAACCAAACGGACTAGCCGGACCGGCTCTTTGCTTTTCCAATTCCGGTTTATTAAAAAACTCTTTACCTTCATGCTCGAATCTTGAAATTATCTCCGGTTTAACTCCATGGTTTATCACCTTGAAAAAACCATTCACTTCACAGGCTTTAACAATATCTTCCGATAGTTTAAACCGGTCATTTGAAGAGAAATCGATAACCGGAAAATTATATTCCGGTGAAGATTTAGTCTTCTTTCCTCCGGTTTGTGATGGTGTTGGAGATGCCAAAACCATTTTTAAGAATAAGTTTTTTTTTTATATATTATTAGTAGAGAATGAAATCAGAAGGTTTTGAAATATGAAAGAAGAGTGACTTACTATATATATAATGTACGTGAAGAGATGAATGAAAGGTTGAATTTTCTGAAAAAAGAATATTTTTGTTTGGTTATAAGATAAAATAATAATATTTATATTTTCGATATGCAAGGATACAAATTAAAGTAATGGACTTATCATGCTATGGTTTCTATACGGTTGACAAATGGGAAAAATAAAACTAAAGTAATTGTCTCATCATAAAGTTTGGTATGTCATCAATAAGGACGGTCTAGTTTTTTAAAAACATCATTATTAATGAAAATTTCTCCTTTAATATGTTAAAAATTTATCATAAAAGTATGCTTATTTCAGCCTAACAATTTTTAAATTAGGTAGATTGTGATTTTTGGATATGTTTTTATAAGGTTTTTAATTTTCTTTTCACAACCTTGAAATTATCAAAATTGGGTAGTTTGAAAATTGGTGATAGAAAAGTTTAGATGTTGATGTTTAATTATTAAAATAATTTAAAAGATTGAGCACTTATTGCCTTAAACTCCGTGTTTGGTTGGTCATAAGACTCGCGTACATTTAATAATTTTTCTCTTATACGTATGAAATATATTAAAAAAACACGTAGAGGTTGACCCATTATTGGTCTAATTAAAGATAATGAGTAGTTCGATCTTAAATGTTCTATTGTTTCAACTTCCGCAAAATATAATTAATACTTCATCTATTTTATATTAATTTTCTTTCAATTTTTTTAAAAAAATAGTTAATGTAAATGTTTAACAAGATTTTCAATTTTTATATCACTAATAACTTGAAACAAATAATGTAGTGTATTAAATATGAACAAAATATAAAATTTAAAGATCTTTCTAATACTTTTGATCGGTGATCGGTAAATGAGTATTAGACTCAGTTTAGAATTAAATCACGTTGCTAAAACGTAATTTTAGTGTCAAATCATGATCAATAATCACAATTAAGTAATTAGGGAATTTTGGTTTTAATAAAAAAATATAGGTGTAATAGTGTGGTAAAACGTAAGTATGAGTGAAATTATAATGAATAGAGAAATACACGTGAAACAACTTTGAACGCTAATAGTATGGGTGGCTGAGTGATATATTCCCAAAACATAACTAAAATGAAACAAAAATATAAAAAATAGTTAACGATGATTAAGATATTATATATATGATTGATGTTTAAGATTTTATGGATAATATTTTTAAAAAATGTTTAAGAGAAATATAGAGTCCTTTCTCTAATTCCAATTGCGAGGATATTACTCAATTAAGCTTATAGAACTTATTCGACCACAAAATTTATATAATATATGAATATTTTCATTTAGATAACTAGATAATTATCTCATCCTAAGATACAATATTAATCTAATTATTTATGAAGAGGCAAATAAAATAAATTAGTTGAAGAAGGAGGTGGAAAAGAGTCACGAGGAAGTAGGAAAGGTAAGGATGGGCCAAATGTTAAGGCTTATACGTTGGCACGTAGTTTTTCATTGGTCAACTTTGATGGCTTTTTTCAGCCGTTGGATTCAACTATATACTAGTATTTCATTTTCTTTGCCCATAATATATTCTCTTCTCTTCAATTATTATTATTATTATTATTTCTCTACCAATACCTAGTACCTACCTATATCACTATATTCTCTTCCTTATAAAATCACATTTTATTCTCTCTTTTATTTTTTAAGAGAGTTTTGAATCTTTGCTTCGTTATCAAGCTAAATTGATAATTCTTTTAGCCATTCAACTAATGGACCTACGTAAATCATTTATTAGTATTAGTACTAGCATTTATAATAAAAATTAATTTAATCTTTTGACTTAGTTAAAAATCACTAGATTTGTACTATATTTTTGTCATAGGAGTACTTTTAATGTTTCGCTATATCAAATATTTTGGATAAGAACAAATAATTTTTTTAATTATCCATTAAAAAGTATTGCAACCAATCAATAAATTTAGCACTTTGTTATTGTCTACGAAATATTTAAAAATTTGTTTAAAATTATTAAAACATCTTAAAACAAAAAAAAACCTTGATATAACATTTTATATATAGAAACAAAAGATGTTTTACAAGCTCATAAAACAAAATTTCTTGATAAGAACAAGTTATTACCGTGGATTACTTGATAAGATCAAGTTAATTACAAGACATTAGTCTTGTTTTGTGAGCTTAATAATAATATAAACCGTGGATTACTTGATAATATCAAGTTAATCTTGTTTCGTGAGCTTAATAATATCCAACAAATGTATTACTATTATGTTTTGTTGTTAGTTAGGCTTACGATAACTTGAGAAAAACACAATTAGACAACAAATGAAACGATACTAGAAATTATGGGTACATTCGATTCATTTAAAATGTAAAGTATGGGAAGGAAAGTTGACTAGAGACAGGTTGGATCAATGGAACATGGCATCTGACACATCAGCCGACATTATCCCATGAATGAAACATACATTTCCATTATATCAAACCTAACTCTACAATTTTTATTAAACTTCCTAACCATTTTTAAATTTTCATTTTAAATTTATAAGTTTCTTTAGTATTTTAAAATCAGTTATGCGTCTAAATTGTTGACAGTCGGTCACCCAACTCCTAGACAAACCAATCTGAGTTTTCTTTCCACCTTTTTTAATGTCTTAATTTGATTCAAACTCATGTTCATTAGCATTGATAAATTATGCAGCTCAAATTATATAATTTCCAGCAAATTTAATTGATTTTGGATCATAGTTACATTAACAAAACCATTGTAAGTCCTAGATGACTAGATGTTTTTCTTTTTTATATTGTATTATGTATTTTAAAGAAGTTTAAAATACATAAAATCATTTTTTGGTCAGCTGAAGATAGTCTCATGTTTTAATTCCATTAGAAAATATAGTGAGTGATGTTAAAAAACGGTAAATGGACTATTCGACCGTATCACTCACACTCGAAAGAGATTAAGGATCTCAGCCTCCATTTTTCTAATTTTTTTTTTTATAAAAAAACATAATATACTAATACGCAATGGTAAAATGGTTTTAGAAAAAAAAAACTAAGTGATTTTTGGTCAAGTGATATTACACTTTTTTGAAAAAAATGGATGAAGCAATTAACTTCAGATTCGAATTCAGCTAATATACAAAGTACTAATTTACATGACTGGTTTTTATCTACATAGATGTAGGAGTCTCGGTTTGAATCTTTATGGATATATACAAAAATTTTAAAAATGATTTCTTAAACCGTAATTTTGGGAAAATGTCGGAACGTGAATAATGCTGTGTGTTTAATGGTAGGGCACATGCGTGAGAATAGAGTGGGCAAAACGGTCGTTGGAATATCTTTGGTCGTCTCGTTTAATCACATGCATTTTTTTCAATCTTAGAATTATGTTCTTTTTTTCTTCTTGGTACTTTTATATGTTATAAAGTTTGATACAAGATAACATATACTTACAGTGTAATATAGTACAACACACACTATGTATCCGACATTGTCTCATGATATTAATGTGGGTGGAGAATTAAAGAAGACCAAACATGATTCATATAAGAAGTTCAATGGATATATACATTATGTTGTTTTGGAACACTTTGTATTCATGTTTTCTAATTACTCATTACCCTAAATTGTAGCTATAAATTCCACTAATTAGAAGAGGAATATATAGCGTAGTAGTTATCATAATCACTTCTACTATTTATTTATTATATCAAATATCAAAATTTGATTATTTGGTATGCAAATGTAAATTATCTCTTTTATGAAATTCTAGTTATTAGACCGATTATTTGTGATCAAAAATTAAAATAACAAAAATAAACTAAATAACGAAAACAAATTAACTATAGAAAAATTCTTCTAAAGATATATTTAATGATTGAATGAAAGATATTAAATAACAAAATTTCGTCTAGATTTTATTTTTGCAACAAAAAGTTTTTATTATAAACAATATCTGCTGCTAATGTTTAGAATCATGAAAATCATACTTAACATGTGAGAATAAGTGTTGGACCGTTTCTATTATGCATTTTTGTGTGTGTGATGGTTATGCATCATCATGAATGAAAGATCCACATTATTCGAAACTAATGGTAGATAATTGGTGAAACTGAGTAATGCTTTTTGCTAATTATTATCACTAGTTCAACACATCTATTAAAGCTTTTAAATGTGACAATGAAGAAGAATATAAAAATGATAACTTTTACACTTATTTTGTCAAAAATGAAATTATAGCTCATTTCTCATGTCTTCACATTTTTTAACAAAATGGAAAATCTGAGAAGATGATTCGAACTATAAACAACTCTATGCGAGCTTTACTTTTCAAGCTCATCTCTCACCAAAATATTGGATAGAAGCTTTTCATTTGGCTGTTTATTAAACGCTATAAAAATCTTTCTTAGCCATCCTACACATCACAAAGGATATAAATGTCTTGACTTAAAATCTAATAAATTATTTTATCAAGTCGTGTATATTTTGGCTAGACCATATTTCCTAAAACCTTATCTCCAAATATCTATGTTCCATCTTCTCCTGTTGTCTCGGTTCCTGATAGCCCATCTTCTATTCTTCAATCTCCTTTACAAGAACCTCTCCCTCCTTCTCTGATGAACACTCCACCGTCTCCACCTCTTTATACTGCCTCACTGCTACTTACTGATAACAAGATTTTTGGGTCTTGTTGGTGTGATCAATTCCTTATCCACACAATGTTATCATGTCATTGTAGTATAGATAAAATATGTCAATCTAAATGAGTGTGATACTAGCATTCAGGACGTGAATGGAACTACTAATTCAAGCTAAATATAAGAATGAAGGTTTTACTAACAAGTTCTAAGCAAACAAAACATGCAGAAAAGTAAAACAGAAAACATGAAAATCTGGGTTTGCAGATGTTCAAAGAAGAAGAAAGAATCCGAAGAGGTTTTTTTTTAGATAATTTTTTTGTTGTTGTCGGTTTTAGACAATTAGGGAAAGAACAATTAGGGCAACTTATTAAGAGAATGAGCCGAGTTGGGCTTCGTTTTAGATTAATTGGGTATGAGTTTATATTTTTAATAAATACATAATTAAATTATTAATATTATTAATAAATTATCATAAACAAAATATATAAATATAGAATTTATAAATTAATAAATAAACCATCAATATTTAATTGAGAAACATATATTTTATATATAAAATTTTATAAAATTATCATATAATAAATTTATAATATTTGCGTGTTCTATATATTATAAAAATTATTAATTTTCATGTTGAGCTTCGATAAAATATTGTTTTTTAATTAGTTTAGATGAGTTCATTTTGGGCTTTTATTTATATTTGGTTTATATCTGTTCATTCCTTTAATATATAAGAAAAATATGTTAAAACTGATGTATATATTTAACTTAAAATCTAGATTTATGAAAAAAAATTTGGTAAAAAATATATTTATACATATATAGGTTTGGTTGGGCTTTGAATAAATTTTGATTGCAAATTATTTAGATTTGAATTTGGGCTTTTTATATTTATATTTGTTAAACGATCTATAATTATTTTGTATGTGGGTTTGGGTTTAATAGTAAAGGTATATATATATATATATATATATATATAAATGTTTATATAATTAAATATTAAAATGATAGAAATTTATAAAATAATAAATACACTATCAAAAATTAATCGAGAAAATTTTTTTTAATAAATAAAAGGATATAAATTTATTAATTTATAAATACAATGTGTTTTGCCGATTTTATATTTTTAAAAATTATCACGTTTTTTTTGTTTTTTATTAAATATTTAGCATATTAAAAAAAATTTATGTCATTTTATCCATAATAATTTGAATTTATATCGAAAAAAGGAAAAATAATTTTATTTTTATTTATAAAAATATTCATATCAACAAAAAAATATTTACCGTATTTCGTTTTCTTCAACACTAATTGCATTTTGAATTTGAAAAAATTTGGAAAAAATATACATTAGATTATAGTTTAAAAATATAGATCTAATGGTCTAAAATAGTTTAGAACTTACATTGTTTTTGCGTTTTGATTCTTGAGTTTCATAGATCCACTCCGAAAAAACGATAACGGACACAAAAAAAGAACCGAAATAAAAAAATGTAGTTATGATTTTGTTCTAATCGATAATAGAAATCTACATTTAGTTTGGATATGATCTTTATTTTGTTGAATGGTTGAAGATTTGCTTGCTCAAAATTTTATGAGATGGTATGAAAATCTCCATTTTGGGAAGATGGAACAATTTAGAGAGAGTATTGGGAATTTTTTTTTGTTGAATGAAATAATGTCGCATAAGAAAAATTGTTAAGGGTAATGGTATATCGAATTGGGCTTCTTGGGCTTTCATAAATAAATTTGTAAACAAATTTTTATATAATAATTCGGTCCATTAATATTGAAAACAAAATTTTATTTAATAATTCGACCCATTAACAAAACAATTTTTTCAAAGAAATTTAATAACTTAATATTTTAAAATATAAATTTCAAAATATATTAATTTACATTTTCAAGATTAATATAAAAATTATATTTTGTTAGGATAAAATTCTATTGGACTAATTGAACTTTAGTATAATAAATATTTGAAAGAAAATATCTTATACTATTTGGACACGTATATTTAAAATAACTTTAATATTTGCTAATAATAAAATATTAATCACATTATAAAACGAAATAAATGTATTAAAATATTATTTATATATATAATAAATATAATTATAAAAATAAATTTTAACAAATTATATACTTTATTTTTACTATTTTTTTTGATGAAATGTTAAAATTATTTATCAAAAAGAAAAGTTATTTACAAGAAGGAAAAAAATAAAAGATAGTGTTTCGAGCTAATTGAAAGAAAGAAGGCCGTTGTTGTGTGGTATAAGGTTGCCTCGTTAAAACCTGGCTCTAGAAAACCATGTGGGATAAAACTAGAGTCAGGAAAAAGAATACAAACCTTATACCGAGCTAAAGCCATAGGATCTATTTTTCTATTAAATACAAATATATTTTTATTAAACGATAAAATTTAATTTATATGGTTATAATATGTTACAAACTTTAACATTTAAAATAAAAATATTTTTGACGACAAATAGTTATTACAAGATTATTATGACTTTCAAAACTTTAAATAACAAACAAAACTTGTAATAAAAATAAATTAAATAACTTTTAATCACAAATAAAAAATTAAATATAATTTTTTAAAAATTTTCATAAAAGATTTACAAGATTAAATTTTTATATATATTTTCTCCCCGCATAGCGCGGATACCTACCTAGTTTATATAAAAACGCGTGTTTCGAACGAAAAAAGCCAAAAAACAGAAAAGAGAATCAAACTCCCAACCATGCAAACATCCCGTTGATACTTTACCACCAAGCCAATTAGATTTACTGTTTACCATTTACGTCGATACTTATATTTATATAAAAACGCGCGTCTCAAACCGGGTCATATCCGATCCCGTAAAGGGGTCCGCGCATTTATAACTCAAAAACTGTATTTTTTTTTGTTAAAAACTTGACATCTCGGGAAATTGATCTCTAGATTTCGAAGACAAATCGTAAATTTTTACCTAAATTGACCTTTTGCGATTTTTTTTGTTCATCCGAAATTTTTAACCCGTAATAGATTTAGTAAATTTCTTCATTATTTGGATCTCCCCAAAATATACGTTCTCAAATAATAATATAAATACCACCATATTTTGTTGGTATATAGTAGCTAGTTTTGCGAATTAACTATCACTTGATTTTGTGTATCTTTGTTATGTAGCAAATTTAGCTATATAGCCTTCATCAATAAATCAAACCCTTTGAAAGAGACGTACAAAATATGGTGTGGTGGAGAGACGTACACATAAGCCTTTGAAAGGAACTCTTTAGATTAAAGCCCTGTGTCTGTTACATGAGTCATTTTCTTCA
Source organism: Iberis pinnata (assembly GCA_900406425.1). Lineage (NCBI taxonomy): Eukaryota > Viridiplantae > Streptophyta > Magnoliopsida > Brassicales > Brassicaceae > Iberis > Iberis pinnata. Next base: position 29,178 of record OVBE01000157.1, read on the forward strand.
GACAAGTCAAAAGTTATAAATACTTGGAAATTGGAATGAAACTTCTTTGACGATTCACATCATCAAGACTGAAAAGTCAAAACTCTTTACTTTTTCTCTCCACAAAAGAAAGACGAAGAGAAAATCAGAAGAATCGAGAGAGTGAGAGTGATCTAGTGATGGGGTGTGATTCTCATGGCAATCTGATCGATGCAGAGTTCAGCAAACCGTTGCGATCCATAGGTGTCTATGTTGCTGCTGCTTCACTTATATGTGGAGTTTCCATGTTTGCTGATCTTCTTCACGGTTTTCGTCACCGCAAGTTCTGGTTCCCTTGCAAATTCTTTTCTCTCAACGCCACCACTCTCACTTTCATCTCAATATGTGTCAAACTCTCTTTGGATCTCAACACTCCTATGCCAAGTCGTCAAGATCAGTTAGCTAAACTCAGTAGCAGCGTCTTCTTCTGCATCGTGATGGCCAATTCCATGCCTTCACTTGGTTTCATGGTCACTCAAGATCTCCTCATGAACCTCATGGCTCTTGGGATTTTGGTTATCACTGACGTTGTCAACATATGTATACAGTTAGGTACAGGTGCGATCTACGTCTTCTCTCAAGAACACGCTCTGGTTATCGTTTTCATGCTTCTAATGTTTATGATCTTGAGTTTCTCTGCTATCACAGTCCCTACCACAAAGTGTTACTTAGAGCTCAAGTATAAAAAGAAGTATGAGTTTGCTTTAGAGGAGTGTCCTTCTTATACAGAGAGAAGAAGAGGAGTTCCTAAGCTTAAAGAAGACTTGATGAAATTCTGGATGATGGCTCACACCTCTAGCCCTCAGTTCGTGATGGCTCGCTCTGTCACTTGCGTCACTTGTGGTTTCCTCTGTTTCTTGAGTGCAATCACATTAGCTGAAGCGATGGTCCGGTCTTACTTTCTACAATCTCATTCACTTGGGTTCTGCAATGGAGAATCTGATTACAAATGGTCAACTACTTTGGTTTTAGTCTCTCAAGCAACAACAATAGTCATAGGGACGGTTGCTCCAGCGAGTAGATGGTTTTGTGTAAGGTGTCCATCACAAGTAAATAAATCTTTAAGAGAAGAGTTGAAAGTAGAGAGTTATTGGGTAGAGTGTCTCTTTGAGAAGAAAGATTGTCCTTTGAATCTTTGGATGCTTTATAGTCATCGCAGCAAGAAGCTAGCACATGACTTAAACCGATGGATACTTGATGTTTGCATTGCAATACAGTTTGGGATTGTCTTGGCTAGCAAGTTTCTCCGTTTCATTACAGTCTATTCTATTAGTAGAATCTTGTTCTGTTGTCGTATTTTTAGAACTGGTTCTGTTTCAAACAATGAGTCATCAGGGTCGAATTCATTAATGAGACGGTTTGTTTTGCATCTCGAAGGAGAGGAGGAGTTGGTTGATTATCTTATACGGAGTAACCGTGAAGCTACAGATCATTTGATACAAATTGGTCGGAAGAAACAACCTATAAACTTGATAGAGCTTTTGGAAGCAACAACTCTTATTTCAAAAGGGTTTGAAGGAATTAGAGATTTTGATAGCGAAGAGGTTGCTTCTCTGGCTCCTAGAGAACCACCTAATTGTTGGGCACTTCCATTGGTAACACTTACGAGTATAGTTGTTGCTCTTCCTAACATCAAGCCTTGTTCCTTAAAGAAGTTAGTGAAAGCAGTAAATGAAGCATTGGTTTATGTCAATAAGTTTGAAGACGTTCTTGACATTGAAGGAGAGTTGGTTAATAGCAGAAAAGCTGCAAAGATAGTTTGGTTAGGAGTTGATCTATATCATAAGTGGTTCAACGTGAATCTTCGAAAACTATCTAAGAACCGTACAAAAACAACACAAGAAGTTCTTATAGAGCTGGTGGATATATCAAAGAAAGAGTTTATAGATTCGTGGCAGAAGAATCTGATGTTGTGCATGAAACTTAAACCCTCGCATTGGCCCATAAAAACTCTTGCAGCAAACTCGATGTATCGAATCAGTCAAACCCTTTTGAACAAGTATGAATCAAGCAACATTGGAACAGAGGAGATTTTGCTGAAAGAAGTGGAAAGAATGGTATCAGACATAGTATCAGGATGCTTCTGTAACACGGCACAAGTAATAGGAAAGATGTGTTTGGTGACGGCAGTGGAAGTGAGAGAAGCGTCGGTAAGAGAAGCGGCAATGCATTTGGGAAGAACAGAGAAGATACTTGAGATCATAGAAAAGAGATGCATGCCTGCTTTGTCTCATCACAAACTGGCTAAGATTGATGATTGGAGAGAGTTTTATAGGACAAATAATAAAAGAGCTTCTTTCACTCATCCTTCCACCCATGAACTCATTCTCACCTTAGGTTAACACTTAATGGTGAGTTTTATGAGTTTTTACCCAATCAGCAATATTAAAATTCTTACTTTATTTTTTTAATTTAGTAATGAACTAGTGTTTGGTTTATGTTAATTTTGATATTTGTTAAGAACATTGGTTGTATAATATTGATAATTTGTATATATTAATGTGAAAATGGTGTTGGATTGTGTCTATATATTTTTATGTTGTGGTATTATGTTTAGTAGGGCGTCAATATTTATTTATATACTACTTTGCCATCTTTTTAGCCTCTGAAAACACTTTATATATCAACAAAATCACTTTGATGGTAGTTTTACCTCTAAGGGCAACAACACAACATCTATATAGTAGCTTTAGCTCCATAATACTTTTCTCCTTGACCGTAAGCTATAACATACTACATAGTTCAAGAAACCAAAAAGATCAAAACACATCTCAAATCAAGAAACCAACAAAAATGAAAAATTTTGCTCACCAGGTGACCACTTTGGTTAATGAGATAAGGTTTCGTAGATTTAGGCAAAGTGACAATTTTATGCTTCTTCTTGCCATATCTTTTAACTGAACTTACTCTCAAGATATCATCTTCTTTTGTTCTCCTAATAGGAATAGTTTCTTGTAAGCATTTATCATATCTATGTCATAAATGGTGGGTATGAATTTTCATCTCCTTTGATTTAGTAGGCACTTTGTTGACCTCAAAAAGTCCTTCTGGGTGATAATGTGGCTGCATCTAAAGATACATTAGTAAAATCAAATATTAGCTTTGTAGAATTAAAGATCAATGCAAAGAGAAAATATTGTAATTCAATTGTTTTTTCTTTCTCTAGACCTGAACCTTGTGGTCTTTGAGGAAAGGATAACAAAAAATTGGTTGCTTTAAGAGAAAAATACAGTCAATCATGTCACTATTTTGGCTATGTTTAAACAAAATTAAGTAAGAAGCTTTCTTTAAAACACACAAAATTTTTTTAATCTTTATCTTATCTTTTCTTGTTAAAACAAAAAAACTCAGCTTTAAGAAAATAACTCTATACGAACTCATCATGTCATAGTGAGAGAGAAAAAGCAAATTCATAAGATAATATAAAGTTTGGGTCTTTTCGTTTGCATATCGCTAGCAACAGCGATCGCAATTTCCAGTCACTGCGACACCTAAACGAATATCGACTAGTCGCAACGACACATATTATAAAAATAAATTAATATTAATTTAAATTAAATTAAACTTAGAAAAATTAAATTAAATTTATAAAAATATAATAAACTCATACAAATAATATTAAATCCATAAAAAATAAAATAAAGTCCAAAAATATTTAAAAACTAAAATAAATTCATTTTACAAATATATTTTCAAAAATTAAAATAAAGTAAAAAACTAAAAAATTAAATAATTTCTAAGTATTTAAATAAAATATAAAATATCCACATTTTTATTATATTAAATAAAGCAAAAAATAAAAATATAATTTATAAAATAAATTAGGTTGGAGCGACTGTCAAATGAACAGCATAGCGACAATAGCTGCGACTGCAAAACAAACAACAGAACGAGTCGTTGTCGCTAGTCATAGTCGTTATCGCTAGCGACATGCAAAACAACATATCCTTTCTAATTTTTTTACTCATTTGTTTATTAAAAAATTAAAGAAAAAATTTAGATTTGTTTTGCCTGAAAGCTCTTGATAGGAGGTTTATTCAACATGCTCAAATGCTTCTTTACTTTCAACTTCATCTTAGAGACGCCATATCTTGCAACCTAAGAGAGCCATAAGAAACAACATAGCCATAAACACACTAAAAAAACTCTAGCTAACTTCTCTGTGCTAAAATGCACCACTTCCATGGTTCCTAAAAACACCTTAAACAACTGAATGATCATGTTGTTTTTGCAAGAAGTCGAAGTACGACAATAGATAAATAGATGAGAAAGAACCTTCTTACTCAGTTCAAAAGTTTGCTTTTAAGTTTCTTCTAAGGTTTGAGATCAACAACCACCACACTTATGTTGTCTTTGCTTCCTCTCTATAATGCTAGTTTTGACAAATGCTCATGATTCATTCAAAAGAGATTTTATTGGAATTTCAAACTTCACCTCCCAAGAGAACCACTTCTGATCACTTCTCAATTGTCATTCCACCAACTTATCAACCGAAGCAATACACATCTTTCTGTGGGGGAAAAAGAGTTACCTTTATGGACATGCTAATCGAACTTGATGAAATTATTTAAAGGAAAAAATTGATATGACTACCTATAGAGTTGCTTACCTCAAATAAGAAAAGGTAATCATGTGGATTAACAATCAGTGAGAGAGTCTACAAAATGAAAATTTATCGGTGGGAATGGCTGATCGAAACTGCGAGTTGAAGGAAGATGATTTTAGGATAAAACGATTCTCATAATAATTCTGATATGATCATGACTTGACTCAATCATTTTGATGGCCTCATCAATAGAAAACAAAATAAGATTTTACGATATGAGTGAGAGACTATTAGAATACCATTCAAATGAACGAAACTGGAAGAAACTAAACCGATTTAGCCAAATCTTTCAATTTTTTTTTCTCACAAGAATTAGAATTTTAAATCTTTTAATGCTTGACAAGAATAATCTTTTAATATAAGGTGACGTGAGAGACCTTTTATTAGTATATAAGTTTTCTAATTAAAAGAGAAATTAAGAATGTAGATGGATTGTTAAAAAAAATGTAGATGGATGTGTGTAGGATTAATATTTTACTGGAACCATATTTAGTTTAACATTTAGTATTTTTCTTATTATTTTATTTTTATAAGATTTAGTATTTGCCACTTCTTGTTGGGTCTTGGAAGTTTTGAATACGAGTTGTAAAATGGTTAATTAAGATGGACATGAATAAGTAATTTTAAAGAGTATTATATCAATTTTGTAAAAAATGATTATTTTCTAAACACGGTTTTTAAAAATATTAGCTAAATTTGAATCCCTACGAACGTAAATTAATCATATAGCCCTCCAATCAATGAAATTAATAATGTCGATTGATGAAGCATTAAACTGGTTAGGTGGGAAGATGCGTAGTTCTTGATACACAAACTCTCACGTCACTTGCACAGTTATATGCATGAGTCCCACTCCTTATTAAAATATTATTATTAGTATTATTTTGTTATGGACTATCGTATTCTTCTCGTATTATTTTCTTAGTATATGAGTCGTTTTTCAAGGTTACGTACGTAGCTATACTAAGATCGTTTTCTTCAATTTAGAGTCTTTGATTATTTTAGGACTAGTTTTGAAAAAATGATGCACATACCCAACAGACAGAATAAGTTACAAATTACTTAATTAATAACCACAAATCCATATTATTACAAAAATATTATATATATTTATTCATATTGGCCCATTGCTTTTTAAATTAACGATTATAATAGGTATAAAAAATATATTCGAATCATATCATCGAATATAGTTGTATATTTTAGGTATCACAAATAAATGTTGAAAAGATGCTAACATTATATGTTTAGTTGAGAAAAAAGTTTAAATGATATGATTTCAACGACTATTCTACGGTCACACTAATCCTAAATATTAGTTGACATTGGGTCCAAAATCTAACCAAAAAATAAATAAATTTGTTTGGATTACACAACTAAGATTTACAAGTTCTTTTTCTTTAAATTACTTTAACAGCATGCTTTAACCAAATACATAGTTCCCATATTATATATTTATATGAATTATAAATATAGAAAATTTTAAAACAAATCACATAAATTTTCATAATTCACCTAAAAACTCACTAAAACTTAAATCACTTCTTATCATTTAAAATGTTTCTTTGAATACACCCCTAAATACATATTGTAGAAAATTTAAAATTCAAGAAACCCTTCAAGAAAACATATAAAATAGAAAACACAAATATTTACAAACGATAATATATAATACAAAAGAGCCAATCCTCTAGCTTGTGTTAATGACCCATTGTTTATAAAAAAAGAAAAGTTCTCACAAAAGAAAAAAAAACAGTTAAATTCACACAAAAAGAAGCTCTAATCTACTAAAAAAAAAACCCATTTATTTATTGTTGACCACACCATTATTACCAGCTAATACAAAATACTTATCTCTTCTCGTGAAATTAGTACACTCAAACCCCAACGCAAGTCCAATCTCATGTTGCACGTGATTAGCCACTTCAAACTTCGATTTACTACCATCTTGACACGTGGACGAGCCACTTTTAAAGACAGGATCAAGTAACTTGACAGTGTAAGAAGGATAAGGATCCAAAAGGAAGAAAAGTGGGTCAAAAGCTTTAAGACCACTAGCCGTCGTACCATAGAAGAAACTCACATGTGAGTCAATAGCAACCGGTACAATTACATCACTAACCTCTGAGAAAAGTGGACTAAACCGAAGCAAATAAGGCTCTCTACAAGTTGTTCCTTCAGGACAAACCACTAAATCTCCTTGACTTAACAATCTCTCCATTGTTTGACCATCTATGTCACGGTCACGTGTCAATCTAACAGTTTTGATTGGAGCTAAAAACTCTGATAATCTACTTAGACTATATGTAACGGCTTTGATATTTTTCTTTCTAAGTGCATATGAAATGTAAAGTGGGTCTAGTAAGGTTCTATGGTTACATACAAAGAGACAACCTTTGTTTTGGTCGTGAGATGTGAAGTTGTTGACGGTGAGGGTAAGGCGGAGACCGGAGAAGGCGAGGAAAGGATTGGCTATGGAGTAAGGGAGGTTTAGGCCAATGATGAGTCTTGAGGCGGCTAAGACGGTGGCGAATGGAGTCCACATGAATAAAGTGAGTGTGTTTAAAGGTGTTGGCTTTATAGCTAAACGACCATCATGGAATATTAATGGTTTTGGGTATTGATCTCTTGGTAACTTTTGCCAGTTTTTCTTTTCTGAATTTCTCACAAAGCAAATCTCCTGTTTATTGAGAAAAAAAAAAAAAGAAATTACATTAGAGAAGATTATTGTAATATACTTTCTCCTTTTTAAAAATATTCTCGTTTTAGCTAACATTTTTTGTTTTATAAAAGTGTTGTTTTAAGTTTTTAAAATAAAAATTAAATGAATTCAACTTTTTTTACCACTAAAATAATTTTAATATTTTTTTATTGATTGATTTAGAATATTTAATTTTATTTTTATAAAAATATAAATTTATTATTGTGTGTAAAAAATTAGGATAACAATAAAAAAATGGAAGGAGTATTTGATAAAAGAAAAAAATTATTGTAGTAAAATAAAATGAGTTGACTTTATATTTGTGTAAGTGTAACTTTATTGCATCACCAGATTTACTTTTTCAAAGAAGTTAATGCATCTCTCTGGCTCATATACAGAGACACATTTACTAAATTCTATTGGTGACTTACATAAACAAGTAAAGTACAATTTCATGGAAATTCCCAAAAATGAAAATTTATTGTCAAAAAGGAAAAAACCAAAAAGAACTGATTCAACCTTTTACTTCAAAATGGCAAAAACTATAAATAAAAACTAGTATAAAGTTTCATTTATTATCAAGTTTGAAAATACAAAAAGAAAAAACACATAAAGTTAATAAAAGAAGAAGGAAATAAAGTAAAAAAAAACTAAGGGTTTGTCTTCATTGGTCCAAAAAATACAATAATGTCTATATTCTTTATGAGACAACTCTTTTTATAATTAGCAAAAATTCCATATATATGTGTATATAATTACTTATAAAAATCACAAAGTATCAAATTATGATAATTTACCTGGCAAAATTGAGAGAATAAAGATCGGTGGCTTGAAGATTTAAAAGAAGTGATACCAATAACATGACCACTACTTAATTTTTCATCTTTAATCAATTGACCAAAAGCAAACTCATGTTTCTTCATATCCTCAAAGATCCCAATGTAATAACCACAAATCACTTTCATTTCTCTACCAATCACAACTTCAATCTCCAAGTAATCTCTCAAAAACCCATCAATCATAACTTGTGGTAAATCACTTACACCAACTCTTTTACCTCCTCTTTTCAATACATCAAACATCTCAAATCCAACATCTTCTAAAAAATACTTAGCTAAAACTGATTTACCAACTCTAAAACTTTCTTTTTTAACTCCAAAGAAGCTTATCATCACCATAACTTTCAAACCCATTTCATAACTCATCAAACTTATTATTAATGGATAAAGAATAAAAAGAAGAAATGACCTTATTACCCCTCCTGCTTCAAAAGCTACAAGCATGAAGTAAGGGAACAAAGAGTTTGATTTGAGTAGTGTTTCTTCAACGTTGAAGACCAAAGTGTGTTGTGACAAATCTTGAGATAGGTTAAGACCTTGATAAAGACTACTCTTTTGGTGTCTTTGTTTAGTGTTACGATAATTAGACCATTTTCTGAGAATGAAGAATCGGTAGAAGAAGAAGACAAGACCTTGAAGTAAAGAGATCTTATTACCAGACATGGTTTTGACCTTTGTTTTTTCTTATAAATTTTATTATATGGTTTCGTTAGATTTTTAGATTTTGCATGTCAAGAGAAACAGAAGAGGGTGATAATTTATATACTAATGAAAAGACTATGACGTAAATACCCTTAGAACGTGTTAAGTATTTACTTGAAATGGCATTGATGATGGTTCACATTTCTTGATGATGATAATTAAATGATATGAATGTTAATATCTGAAAAGTATAAGCACGCGTCGACATTTTGTTTGGTTTGATCAATTCTTGAATATAGTTTTGAAAGACTTCTCAAATTATCATTATGGCATTGGCATATTCAATTATTGCATTACAATATATATATTTTAAAATTTTGTATTTGTTCCTAGATACTTAATTTTTGCACAAACCGATGAAATAATTAATCTTTAACTAAAGATGTTATATTTTTTTACAGTAAACATTTTTTCAATGATTTTTGCCCGTTTGTGGTTAATACTCTTAATTAATATTCTAAAATTTTTACACATTATTCACATAAAAAGTGTATTAAATATCTAAAAGAAAAATAGTAAAAATAAATGAAAAAACTCTAAAAAATCAAATGCGTAAGAATATACTTATGCTTTATAAGTATGTGTGAATATGCTTTTGGACACTCTAGTCCCAAGAAAAACTGAGTCATATTATCAATAAATTAGACTAATAGTATTAATTTGCATTCGTAAAAGTTTTTCGTTTTTAGTCTAGTTTTAATATGTTCAATTTCCAAGTACTCAAGCTGTTGTGTGCTTTGAGCCACTTGATTAACATCATTCATCAGCTTTTAAAATATCTAAATAGTTGTATATTTATATACCATATAGTATTATAGTATTATGCTCTCTCAGTTTCGTTTTGTTTTCTAAAAAAATTATTGTATTTTTAAGTAAATTATAAAAAGTTAAATGAGTTTAACTTTTCTTACCAATAAAATAACTGCCGCTAAATTTTTTTAATTGATCTAAAATACTTAAAATTATTTTTATGGAACATATAAATTTTTTAATTTGTGCAAAACGGAGAGAGTAGCTTCAAATTACACTAGATTTGGCCAGTATTTTCATTTCAATACATGAAAATGCATTAGTAAGCATGACCGGTCTTGAGTCCAAGCATACAAAGTACGAGCTTGCGGACTATTTGTTATTTTTCAAAATTTTAATTTAAGAACCGTTTCATTTTTAAAATTTTGGTTTTAAAAATCGGCTTATTTTTCATTTTAGATTGTAGCCTTTAAAATCTCAGGACCGGTTGTGTTAGTAAGAATATGAAATATAGTATACTAGATTGCAATATTTTTTTTTCTTAAATTGTTAAACATACAAGAAGAACATTCTTAAAAAAATTCAAATGTGTAGTAATCGAGTAATTGTATTAATATGTCTGATTTCTTAAGAAAAATTGTCTAGACATTTTATAGAAAATTCAATGATGTGTGACGTAAACCTATTCTATATACAAGCACTCTTCAATATAATCACAATCAAAGAAGTGCCTAATCTTTCTAATTTTTATATATGACATGTTCACACACTAAAGTTTCCATCTTAATAATAATAACAATAAAAATTCATTGATCCTTTTCAAACTTGAAAAATAAACAACGAAATGGTATTTATATAAGACTACTTACAATGGGAGGTTAAATAAAATTATTCAATCATTTAATAGCTACAATGGTGAGTTGAATAAAGAAAAAAAATGAGATGACATGAATGGGGTTGAATAGATTCAACCGAGTTGAATCACAACTTTGGGGTCCCTAGGATTAGTTGCCAAAAATTTAATATTAATTGTATATATATAATATTAGGTGTTAAATTTCTATTGGTTCTTAAGATTCTAGATTTTTTTCACCCAAATTATTTGTCCTCAATTATTGTATAATAAATTATTTTTTATATTTATAAATAATATATCAAAATTCATAATATTTTTTCCTCTATAAATAGAAACTTTTTTCATTTGATTTGGACATAGAAAAAATCATCAATAGATCTCAATAATAATCATTTTAATACCCAATACGAAAATAAATCTACAATACAATAAATAAATTTGCAATACAATAAATAAATCTGCAATACAAAAATAAATATGTCGTATTGCATATAAATTTGTTAATTTTAATATTTTAATTAAAAACAATTATCTTGTGTTTATTATTTGTAAAAATAATTTAAGTAAAACAAGAAAATAAATTTTTTTCAAAATATATGATTTTAATTGTTTTAATTTAGTTATAATTGATTATTATTAATTTTAGTCACAGAATTATAAATATAAAAAATAAAAAAATATATGAAATAAAAGTGGTGGGGGTAGGAGCTTGAATTTTATTAAACAAAACCATTATAGAGTATAAAAGTTGAATATGTGTTGAATTAATATGTAAAAAAGAGAGATGATGATGTGAAATGCTAAAAGTAAAAAAAAAAGGATTAAATTATTTGAATCATTGTAGATAGCCTAATATTTAAGATTATGTTGCATGTGACCGTGGGATGTGGATCTTCTATCGTTTAGATTACTTACTTTTTATTTACTCCTTTATTAAGTCTATAACTTACTTATTTTAGAAACTTTGATTAGTCAACTTTAGATTGTAACAACTTCTCACTTCAATAATACATCAAATAAAACGAAAAATTGAATTTGTGGATTGCAATCTCTTGAAGGTTAACATATTCTAGAAAGTTCAGCCATAAATTCCATTTTGTTTGATTGGGAAAAGAAATTTAATATACGAGTAGACAAATAATGGGTTTTTAAACGTGGAATTTAATTTAATGTTTGGTTTTAAATGTAAATTGTTAGAGACCATACACTTTGCAAAAAACAATTGGAAGAAGATTTTTCCATTAAATTTTCGTTGTTATTTTATTTCCATTTTTTGGATAGAATATATAGTTATTGTCTATTTAGTTGTGTATATTTTTCTAAAGTCATTGTTTTTCAGTCATTGAAGACATCAATCACGTAACCAACAATCAACGTTTTCATATAAATGAAATAATAAAAACAGGCCCTTGCAAGTAGTAGTCACTCATCATCATCATCATCATCATCATCATCATAAATACTAATCAATTGATCATTATTTTTTAAAACGCAGTCGTTTTAACCTGTACAAGAGAAGATAAGAGAACCAAAAGAGTTAAACATTTTGGAGTCAAGATCAAACATATAACTCATCGGGTGATGTCTCTCAAGTCTTATTCTGCACCCAAAATTTGATTCTTCGTGTATCTGAGTTTACACATAATGACATTTCATATTAGCTGTTGTCTTTAGAAAGTGGCTTCTTTGATGTAACAACAATAGTTTATTTATAGTCTTATAGAAACTGATAGGACATTTCCCGTTTTTGATTTTTTTTTTTTTAATGCATTTTATTCGTCTTAAAAAAAATGAAGCAAGTTTTTTTAAAAATAGTTTGCTTTTTTGAAAAATAGTTTGTTTTATTTTTAAATAACTATTTAACACATGATAATAGCATAAAAAGTACAATATACAACATCTATAATATTTTTCATATTTCTATTATACTAGCGATTTTAAGTTTACGTTTGTGTTCAACTTGTTTAATTTTTTTGCTATTAGTCACATAATCTAAATATCATCTTAATACATTGTTATATGTTTCGTTAAATATATGAACTTATTATATTTTAACATTTAAATTAATCTTAGAAAGAAAAATAACTTATATGTGTAATAAAAAAAAATGCATATGTGACAAAGAAAAATGTAGTCACTCTACAATTTAAAAAAACTCATATATATAAAATGAAAAGTGTTATTGAAGCAACACTATTTATTTATTAATTTCGAAGCAAAAAAATAAAATAAAACACTATTGAAAAATTTTTGGCTTGAAACAAAAAGTGAAAAATTAAATAAGATTAGAGATCGGTTTGTTGCTAACTCATTGTAGAATTTAACTGAAATCAAACTCTTGAGTATAAATGAGACACAAGTCTAAACACAATTTAAGGACAAACTGTTTCAAGCAAGTCTTGGATCTCTTCGCTTACTTCAATTTGGTGTTGAGACAATCTCTCTCGCATATCAGGACATGTTTTCTCTGCTGCTGCATAAGTTCTTACAAGAAAGCTCAAAGTTTCAGAATCAAGAGGTCTCCAATTACACAAGATCTTGCAAAATTCTTCTGCTCCATCAACATCTTTAGCTTTCTCAAAGTGAAGCATAAACAAACTAACCAACTCTGAGCTCCAACTCCACTCATCTCTGTTCTCTGCGGAATCAGAAACCGCTGCTTCCAAATGCTTCATAGCCAAATCCGCTTTACCATTCTCCAAAAGATGAATCATCAGAAGCTGTCTAGCTTTAGAGAAAGGTCCTTTACCTCTTTTCATAGCACGGTCAAGAATCATCTCTGCTTCTTCATACATATCTCCTTTTAAATACGTGTTAATACCGATATTAGCTAGCCTCATATCGTAAGCCCAACATTTCGATTCCCATTCCGAGAAAATCTTCTTGATCCCCTCTATGTCGCCGAGTTTACTCAGTGCTTGTAACATAACAAGATGGCTCAAATTGTTGACTTCAGGACGAGCCTTATTAAGTGATTCCCAAACTCTATAAACCTCAGGAGCTTTCGAAATTCCAGCGTATAAACTAATGAGAAAATGGTGGGCATCGCGGTTATTAGGGTTCATCTTCTCCTCCATAGATTTCAAAGCAGATTCTGCTTTTTCGTATAGACCAGCTTTAGTGTAGATTGCTGCTAAGTTAGAGTAAGTATTCCAAGTGGTTTTAACATCCTTGTCTTTGCTCATTTCATCGTTAACTTTCTCTAATCCGTCAAAATCGTTTAAAGTTCCACAGCTTTGCATCCATATAGAGTAAGTGATAACATCAGGAGATATATTCCTCTGTTTCATCGCATCAACTAAAGTAGGTACCTTCTCGGGTTGACCTAACCGCATGTACATAGACATCATATTACTAAACGGTAGCGGATTGGTAACGAATTTGAGCTCATCCATCTTCTGAAAATGAGATTTAGCTTTCTCTTCATCGAGCTCTACGCAATAACAGTTCATGAGTGCTCCATAAGTAGACTGATGATTCTTTGCAAAAGAATCTAAATTGTTAAAGTAGTTTTCTGCTGCTTCTAAGCCTTTTGTCTTTGCAATTAGATCTAATCGAATTGCATGATCTGAGATTGAAAATGTCATTTTCCTCTTCTCCATCCAATCAAATATCTGAAAATTTCATTAACAATGAATAAGTACAACCCTAATTAAACTTTAAATCTAGTCAAATCACAAACAGAAACGAGAAATTTCAGTCAACAAACCCTAGAACCAGTTCAATTACGAACCCTAGAACCCATTTAGATTACGGAATCTCTCCGATTTCAATGCTAAAATCAAAAACAGATCAGAAATCGAGATTGCTTAAGAGATGCGAATATGATAGAGATGAGGAAGAAACAGACCTCAAGAGCATGTTGATGTCGACGGAATTTGCGAAGGTCTTTAGCACAGCGAAAGAGATCATCTTTTCTGACTGTAAATCCTTCCATGATGAATTGATTTAACGCATTTTCAACTGTTCCTCCAGTAAAAATAAGGTTCGAAAGTTTCTTATACATTTCTCGCTGCCTCGACGCCGCCGTCTGAGGAGAAACAGAGTGTTCGACAACATCTGCAACCGCCGGAGAAGAAACAGAGGCTTCGACTCCAGACGATGCTGGAGCAACGATCGTTGCACAGAATCTCTTCCCGATGCGAGAACCAGAAGCTATCAAATTACGAAAATTCATTTTCATGGACTCTAATCGAGCGTCGGCGATGGAGTGACGGTGGTAGGGTTTAAGGTTCGAGGACTGAGGTTTATGTTGTTTAAAATAGCTAAAACCGCATGTAGTTTATATAATACGTAAGACTTGGTGCCGTTTAAACGACATATAACTGGCATGTAGTTTACTTAATGCAAAGAGAAAAAATACTTGGATAATTTTTTTTTTTTTTTTTTTTTTTTNCTTATAATATTAACATTCTACAACCATTGTATCACTAATGAAAATGGAGATGAACAAGAAGTCGTGCTTTTTTAGCTAGATCATAAGCTATATATATGGTATTGTACAATATAGAAACATAAGAGACTTATCACCATTGCTTCAATGTAAGGATGTGTTGTAACCTTTGAATTTGATCCATTTTTCTTTTTGATCGCCTTTCTCATTGCAACAAGATATTGAAGATAATCTCAACAATATGTATCTACAATATATTCTCCTCTCTTACTCCTCGAGTAATGTTCTGTCGCTTTCTCTCACTCTCCTGAGGGTTTTGTTTTCTCTCTTCCACAAGCATTTTCGGGGCTCTTTCAAATTCTAGTCTCATGTTGGTTTCAAGCAAGATGTGGTCATTTGACATCGGTTCAGAGGTATGAAGTTTGGTTTAAGGATCGGGTTTTGGTAATCTTGGTTTGGTTCTTGCATTGCTCATGTGCTAGTGGAAGATTTGGACTGGTCGACTAGTTCTATATATTGTGTGGCTCTGCATCTGATTCGATAGCTGTGTGTTAGGCTTTGCTTGATGTAGTTCTGATATTTTCTCCACGTCTATTGCCGTCTACTAGTGTTGTGTTACTCTTATTCTTTTCTTTGGTTAGTTGGTTCGGTCTCTCTAGTTTCTTCATATATCTTCTTATCCTAATTTGTTTTATGTATCATTTTTAACCATTTTCATCTTGTCTTGTATTGTTCATTGGCATTTAAATAGAATATTTTTTACAAAAAAAATATTGAAGAACTTGTATAAGTATTGAACGTGATCAGTCAATAAAGTCAAACAAATCTATTATCTAAATTGTACATGATATCAAAGCCTCATGATGTGAATCTTGCGGTAATGAAATCTTACGAGAACTTGTAGTGTTTCAGCCACTGCTAGAAACTCCACCTCCATCATTAAACTTGTGGAATATTAGCTAATTTCGAATGTTAAACCAAAACATTTTTTATTTTCATAAAAAATAGAATATCCATTTTTATAACAAATTTAAATATTCTGAAAAATACCGGCAAATCACTATTGCCCGTAGTGGTCCACTAAACATTTAATGGAATGTATATATATATAGTTTTATATTGTTATCAATTAGGTAGCCGCCGAACAAGAAACTTGTGTGTATTTTCTTTATTTATAGAAAGTGTTTGACAAAGTCATGAAGAGAAATATGAGATTTTTCAAAGCAAGAATGAGTCTTCAAGCACTTAAATTATAAAACAATTTGAAGAATGAGTCTTCGAGCACTTAAAATATAAAACAATCTATTTTACTGTATTGGAATGTTGATCGAATATAAGATCGTCATTCACAATGATTCTAAGTCCACATTATGATCTAATACACATCATATATCTATATCGACCAATGATTATATGACCATGTAAAATAGGATTAAAAAAAAACGACTAAAATATCTTTTTCAAATGAGTGAATTACTTTGTTCCAAACTTACAAGTACCACTTAACTTGAAGAAAAATCATTTAAGAAATGAAACACATGAGCAATAACCAGAACTTAAATTTTCAAAGCTTATACCAACTAAAAATGTAATGGTCGTAGTATAAAAACTATTTCTTAAATGAATATAAGTAATAAAATATAAATAAAACTAACATCCTAAAGTATACTAATGTCATAAAAATGACAATATATGATTATGTAAAATAATATTTTTGGGTATGTTTTCTGCAAAATCATATATATTAAACTTGTATAGTCAAGATTTCTCGCAAGAACTTATTTTTCATTTAATACATTTCTAATCATTTCTGCAAAATCATATGAAAATTTCCATTACAAGGCACTAAATTCGGCTTTGGATCATGTAACATGCGCATGTATTTATGTATAAACGAACCTTCAAAGCAATAGTAAAAATTTAAAAAGATAAAGTCAACCATTGGCACAAAAAGAGCCAATAATTAAAGTCAAAGTCAACTCAATGACCATATACACATCTATAAAAACAAGCCACAAGTTCATCTTCTTCTCATACAAAAAAAAAACTCACCAAGATCCATATATCAAAAATGGCTCAACACTCTTTTATTCTCTTATGTATATCTCTCTCAATCTTCTCAATACTATCTTATACCCAAACCAAAGCCACTCCAATCACACGTTTAGTGCCAAAATCTCTCTACGACTCAATATTCATCCACAAAGACAATACGGCTTGTCCTGCAAAAGGTTTCTACACGTATGAGTCCTTTGTGACAGCGACTAGGCGATTTCCAAGATTTGCTAGCGTAGGAAGTCCCACGACACGAAGACGCGAAGTGGCTGCGTTTTTGGCTCAAATCTCGCATGAAACGACAGGAGGATGGGCTACGGCACCAGATGGACCGTATGCTTGGGGATTGTGTTTTAAAGAAGAAGTGAGTCCACAAAGTATTTATTGCGATTCTTCTAATACGGAATGGCCTTGTTTCTCTAACAAGACTTATCATGGAAGAGGTCCAATTCAACTCTCGTGGTATGTTTAATTTTCACTATCCATATACAGAGCCGGTCATAAAATTTTAAAGGCCGCAATATAAAATGAAGAATATGAACCGGTTTCTAAAAAATCAATTTTTGAAAATGGACCGGTCTTTGAAGTAAAATTTTGAAAATATGAAATGGACTGCAAACTCGTGATTAGTCTATTTGGTCTCAGGATCCGCCATGTCCATAAGCTACATATATCATTTCATAACTAAAAAGTGTATTTCATAAATAAGTTTCCACGTTAAAATCAAAATTATATAATTTTAATAGATTATAAAAAAGATCTTGTATTTTAGTAAATTAAAATTTTTGGTTAAATTGATGTGTTATTTTTTAGTGATTTTTAAATATTAGTTGAAATTTAGTGTTATCCATTTTATGATTTATTAGCCGATTTTAAAATTCATGTTGTGTGGTAATGAATTCGGAAGTGTTTTAAAGTTATAAATACAAAATGTTATATTTGAAAATAAATTCACATAGATTCATAAATTAATTGAATGAGCTAAAAAGATTTTCTAATCATTTTATTTTGTATATGGATAAAAGGAACTACAACTACGGACCGGCCGGTCGAGCATTGGGATTTGACGGTTTAAGGAATCCAGAAACAGTGTCGAATAACTCATTAATAGCTTTTCAGACCGCACTTTGGTTTTGGATGACGGAACAAAGCCCCAAACCGTCGTGTCATGACGTCATGATCGGAAGATACCGACCTACACGTGCAGATTTGGCAGCTAACCGGACCGTCGGTTATGGTTTAACCACAAACATTATAAACGGTGGTTTAGAATGTGGGATCCCTGGAGACGGGCGGGTCAGTGATCGGATCGGATATTTTCAAAGATATGCTGGGCTGTTTAACGTAGCAACTGGGTCTAATTTGGATTGTGAGAATCAAAAGCCCTTTGCTTAAATTAATAATTTGGTTGACCCAAAATTATACTTCTGAAATGAAATGAATAAATAAACAAAATTTAATATTCAACATGTCAACACATGGAGCTATGGAGTGGTTTTTAATTCAATAATGGATTTGTACTATGGATCTTCTTTAAGTTAATGTGATTTGCTGATTTTTGAATCCAACTACTACCTACTCAAAATTCTTCCAATGTGATTTGCTGGTTTGGTTTTTGTGCATCCACTATACAATCCCTACAAAAATTATAAAATGTATAAAATATTTTTAATCTTTAAAATATAATTCTAAATATTTAAAAGTTAAAAACATAAATAAAATGCTAGTGCAATAGCGTCAAAGTTTAAAATGTCAGAAAGTTATACTTTAAAATTTTTAAATATTTACAAAAAATCTATAACTCGTGTCTCCTACCGCCTTTCCTCTCGTAGCACTTTTCTTACGACCTTTGTAGTATGCTCTATAATAAGATGTTCTTTAATCTTCTCCCTCATTTATATTATTATCTCTCTTCTTATATATTCTTAGTTATGAGATGCATTGTTGTTTTAAGGTTTCCCTTTCCATACCCAACGACGTAAACCGAATATAAAATCCATATAACACAGAAGATTCTTCCAAGGGTTGTGTTGATTGCATTTTAAAAGAAACAATAAACAAAGTTCAATCCTTCATAGATGCATGCAGGACCGGACCACATAGTAAGCAACATAATCAAATAATTAGGACATTGAATTCTAGGGGCATTTTTTATAATAAATTTATGGTGTATATATTTGTAATAAATTATAAAATTATTAGACATTTTTATAATTTCAATATCCATGAAGCTCTTTTGATAATGAATTAGACTTTATGTCCATAAGATATTAACTAGTTAAAATATATTTAGTATAATACTAGTGTTATACCCATCCATGTGCATGAAAAATGTACAATACAACAATGTATTTTTTCTAATGTTAAGCCAATATTTTTGTAGGGCTTTATATTTTAATATTAATGATTGAAAATTCTCTAACTATATTAATCTAAGTTATCATTTAGAGAAATGAAATATTAGCGGAGACATTTTATTGAGTACGGAACATATATGTTCATGTTATTGAAAAAAATTGAATTTATAATTGGTGATAGACAGAGTGTTGTTAACAAAGTATATATCCATTGAAAATTTGTGTTTTTCTGATTTAGACATCTATAGTTGAAAACTCGATTACGTGACCTTAATGAATGATTTTGCAGGAAAATGTGTTAAGAGAGCTATATTTCACCAGTAAAATTTTATTTTATTTTATTACTCTTTTCAATATAATGTTTTGTGTAATTTAGAATTTTTATTATATTTAGAATTATATTTTTTATAAATATATATTTTAGTATTTATGATTTTGAAATATATATAAAACACATTTATGAAAATTGTATAGGGTATCCATAAACATTGGACCGACAATGCATATCTTCAACTTTTGATTGAGATCCTCAGCACTATTCAAGATTCCTATTTTCTTGAAATAAAAAAACACAACTTATTCTTGTTTCTTCATCATTGTCTCCAAGTATAATTTATTGAATTCAAATGATGTGACAACTCCAACAATGGCGATTATACCATGTCATCAAGATCTCCATAGCCAACAGTAGTAAATGTTACTATGGAGAAGTATATTGAATCAACCAAATAGTTGGTGGATGTTCCTGCATACTCTTGATACAACACACAGAAAATCAAGAAAGAGAAGCAGAAATAGGGTAACATGAATGTGATAGTGCTTCTAGTTGATGTCTTCTATTTTGTTCATGCGAATAAAATTACGAAGCCCCATTATAGCAAATATGATACGTTTTTGCACTGCAACATTATTTCTTGGAAATTCATTTAAGACTCCATTTTTTCTTCCAAGCGCCGAACGTTTGTTCAATAACTGAACAAAGGGATGCATTCCATCTGTTAAACATCTCCTTGCTATCTTTGGCGGTTCACCATTCAAAAACTTTTGTAGATGATATCGTGTGGCATTGTTACTTTGTTTTTTTTATGGAGCTAAATATCCACGTCTGTTGGCTTATCCAAAATCAACAAGATTATATTTTTCTTCATGAGGAGTAGGAAACATAGGATCATCTCGAATAGTTGTTGATAGTACTCGTGCAATGAGCTGACCCCGAATACCAACAAAAAAAATATGTGAAAAGCATGTCTAGGTTTCACATTGCTAAGATATTGAGACTCGACTTTCCTTTCCGGTTAATAAATCAAATAAATTTTCGTCATGGAATCACCATAACATGTACATGAGTTCAATCTAATGTTTCAATAACTCCACTAAAATAAGGCCAATATTGTTTATCTCCTTCGAGCAATTTGATATAGCTTCAAGTTCTTGGGTTGTCCTCGGCCGTATATAATCTTCATCCGTTTGTTCCATTGCTCCTAGAACTTTATGAAACTTTCGACATATTGTCTCCTATGCATGACCAAATCTTAAAGCAAGATCATCTTGAGTCAAAAAAATCTTTCTTTCTCTCTCTATTTTCTTTCTCTCTCTTTTCTCTCTCTGATTTCTTCAGATCTGAGACTCGGTGGAGGAAGAGGATAGTACGGAGGCCACCACCGACCGAGCCGAGCCACACTCCCGTGCTCCGTGACCCCGGGGCTCGCCGGCGAGTCCAGCGCCGGTGAGCTCGTCCTCTCTTCTTCCCTCTCTTCAGCGATTTCATCCGGCTTCCCTCTTTCTTACTGGTGCACGGCGGTTTCCGGTGAGAGAGTAGAAGCTTCGAAACGGCGGTTCCGGCCAGATCCGCCGGCGATGAGAAGCACAGACGACATGCGGCTAGGATCGGTGGACCTCAAGGCTGGATGGGTTGGATCTGTTCGAAGAAAGAGAGGCGGCGAGGTCTTGGCGGAAACGCGGGTACCGCAGTCGCCGGAAGTAGCCGTCAAACCGGGTCGGAGAATGGATCCGACTCGTACCTATCCATGCCGGAAACCTACCCACCGTCTCCGCCACCGTGTGAGGCGATCTCAACCCTGCTTCGTTCTTCCTCTCAATCCGCGTTTTCCGTTGTCGACGGCGGTGACGGTCCTGTGTCACCGCCGTTTCAGTTGAGTTGTCGGGTCGTCGGTTTTCCGGCGAGTTTCGCAGGCGAACGGCTTCTGTCGTTTGGTCGACGGCTCATAGATCTAGGATTTTCCTTTTTCTTGTCTAGGGTTTTCATTCTGAGTCTGGGCCTGGGCTTCAGTTTGTTAAAGCCCTTTTCTGAGCCTGTTTGATTGTAGTAGATGTTGTTTGAGTTTCTGTTGGGCTGGGAAGTTGTATTGGGCTTATTTCTGGATATATATATTTAAAACCTTTATCAAAAAAAAAAAAAAAAAAGATCATCTTGAGTGTCATTTTGTCCATGGAGAATGAAAAAGATTGCAACATTCTCGTCACTAGACATATTTTGTGTGTCTTGTAAGCTATATCTCTCTTTTAATATTTCACACATATGTGTAAACGTGATTGGACTTATTCGCAAAAACTTTTGACATGAACTAATGCATGTATTTTTTTTAACATATTGTTAAAAATATATACATTTAATACATTTGATATCTTGTAGAAACAAATATATGACACCCATTTAATACTTCGGTAAGTTAACAATGTACATATAATTTAACATATGTTAATCTACATTTGATACAATTAATATTTTATATATCAATTTTATTTGACTAAACTTTTTATAATTTAATGGTTTGTTGCACTTTTAGAAAACAATTAATTTATCATTGTTGCTCTTAATAATTTTTTTTGTTTAAATTAGTGGTATTTTATGTAAATTTGTACAAAATAAACGTTTTTAAAAGAATAATTCCAGGACAATATATTTAAATAAAAAATTTTTTTTTAATAATTTTATGTACCAAAGAAGCTATGGACCAAAAGTACAGATTTTTTTTTTTCTTTTTTTAGTTCAAAAAGAAACCCATCACTGTTGAATAACTTGAATTTGTTAGGGAGAAAAAAACTAGAAACTGAAGGAAAACTCGTAGGCTAAAATAAAAGGTTTCGGAGATATTTTGGGCTTTTAGTTTGGCCCATATGTTGAATATCAAGCAACAAAACAAAATACCAAAATTATAGGTAGAAATTGTTTTATTGGGCCTAAATTTTGGAAATATTTCTTTTCTCTTCTTCTCTGTCTTTCCCTTTGATTCTATAGAACAAAAGTGTAGAGATGATTGTGCCATCTCAATGATAATTGTCTCTTGCGTTCTCTATATGTAAATTACTTTGTTTTAAACTAAACTATAAGCAAGACTATTATGATGATGATGTTGCTTAAGCTAAGAATCCACAATCTTTAAGAGTAACATATTGCAAAATGTCACATCTTGCGGTATTGAATTTGATAAGAACACTCGAGTTTGTGAACTTTTAAGTAAGATTCTTATATAAGCATTAATACAATTTGAGGCCAAAATAGAAAAAAAAATAAAAAATTACAGAGCATGAGATAAATCAAGTCTAGAACAAATCGATCATAACTCTTGAATCTTGAGGATCTTCATGAAGAGGTGAGATGTTGATATAATCGAGTCTTGTAGTAGGTATTGGGGATTTTTGTTGCATGTAATGTGAAGAAGAAGATGTGAGAAGCATTGAAGAAGAAGATGAAGATGAAGAGAAATCTTGGTTTGTAGGGTGGAGAATTTGTGTGAGGAGAAGAACAATTGACGCCATTGAATGATCAATCAAAAATTCTTTGGAACCTTTTGTGTATAAGTCTTTTAGGGTTTTTTGGTTTGGAGATTGTGATTGTAAAGTTTATATATATAAAGAGAGAGAGTGGGCCTTGGGTTTTAGTTGAGAGATTAAAATCTAAGGGAGGAAAGAATCCAATGGGACAGAGAAAACTTTGGGTGGGCAAGTGGTTTTGTCTCTTACTTTTTGTATCGCATTTATATCTCGCCTCAAGTTATTGATGTACCTTAATTTAATTTTAACAATAATATTAATTTGTGCTTTTAATAAAAGTGATTATAAATCAGATTATGTTGCAATTTCTTAAAGACTGTTTAAAGATTTTTTTTAAAAATTAATAGATGTAATTTTTAATATAACAATTTACAATAAAAATATGCATCAACGTTTAGTACACTATATATTATTTTATGTTTTGGTCTATTATTTAGCTTTTTCTTTATAATTTATGTGATTCACTCTTTTTAATATTTATGCTATTATCAATTTTTAAAAAAAAAATTATGTGGTTTTTCGCTTTGATTTCAGGTTATATTTTATTTATTTATTTTTTAATTTAACTTGTTTAAATTTTCATTTAATTTCGTGTTCATAGATTTATTTATTTTTCATTGGTTCGTCTCTAAGTTGTGTTTAAAATTTATGATTTTGTATCGCATCATGTATTCCATCTAATGTTATATTGTGATATAAATTTTATCGGATGGTAATAATTTTAACAAATCAGTAAATTTGAATATATATATATATATATATATAATATTTAAATAATGTCTAGCTATCATAGTGGTTGTTTGTTGATAAAAGAAAAGCAAAAAACCAGCAAATCACATTGGAAGAATTTTTAGTAGGTAGTAGTTGAAATAAAAAACCAGCAAATCACATTAAACTCAAAGAAGATCAATAGTACAAATACATTATTGAATTAAAAATCACTTTATAGTTCCATGTGTTGACATATTGAACATTGACTTTTGTTTATTTATTATAAATTTTTTAGCAATTTTTTTTTATTCTTCTAACTACTATTATTCCACTAAAGGTGCAACTGGTAGTGATAAAAAAAAAATTGTTAAATGAGATGAATAATGATAGGTAGAATAAAACATTGTGGAATAAATACAGTTAGAAGAATGAGATGAATAGTTGTAGAGAAATAAATGTTGAATTTAAATGGTAACCATTTAGAGGAATACATATATAAGAGAAATAGTCGTATAGAATACATTGTATTATTAATGTTTCATGTGTTCGAGATGTGCAGAATACTTGTATTATTAATGTTTAATGTGTTCGAGATGTGCAAAGCTAAAATAGAATCAAACCAATGGGAAAATAATCAAAACATAAGCAAAAAAGAAGTTAGGAGGAAGTATCGACCACTTGTATCGGTTGGTTCAACCGATACAAGTCATGAAGAAACTTTATTGAGCTAATGCAACTGGTACACATGGACCGATACTATCATATCCACCAATGTGTACCGGTCTGAAGTGATCGATACAAGACGCCTACATTTCATACAGAACTGATGCTGGCCGATACACTTCAACCGATACATGGCTATCGACCAAAGTGTATCTGTTGAATGTGACCAATACAAAATGTTAAGGATCAATATCGAGTACATGTATCGGCCGAATTGGCCGATATTGAGGAGAAAAAGTCAAAAATAAAAGTTGACAAAACTTTTTACCCATTTTTTAGTGGGTAACCAACTTGTTTTGGGTTAACCCAAGATCATTTAGGAGCTACTATTTAAGTGTTTACAAACCTAATTTTTAGGTTATGCTTTATGCTTATGCTTAAACTTTTATTCTCTTAAGAACACATGTAATCCTTTTGAATCTTAGCTTATTTTAGTTTGATTTCTTGTTTTGATTGCTTTGATCTTATCAAATCTTCTTCTAGTCATGAATCAACACATCTCTAGTCATGATTATGAGAATCTTAGACCAAGAATTAGCTTGAATAGTTAGGACTGAATATCATAGGATATCATTTGATCACCCAAATCAATAATCTATACCATTACTTAGCCTTTTATCATTGAATTTAAGTCTACGTTATAGTTGACTTTTATTAATCTTGTTGACTTTTGTTGATTTGGCTTACTTTTGCATGTTTAAGTGTTACAAACCATTCAAATTATAATTGTTTATATCTTTTCTAATCTCTTGAGTAACTTTAGCCATGAATTGTTGTCTTATTACTTCTCTTTCTTTACCCTTGTGTATCGAGTTTCTTACATCTCCATAATATGTCATTATAGAACCTACCGCATAAACCGAAAGAATGATCCATATCACACAAAATAATCTTCCTACGGCAGTATTGAAAGATTTATCTCCAAACCCAACGGTTGTAACAAAGATGAATGAGACATAACAAGAGTCCACCAAACTTAATATTTCATACAGAAAAAGAAGACAAAACCTATCACTAGAGAGATAGTCACGTTGAAAATTTCAATATGGATCTTTAATCATTGACTTAGATCATCATCAATATCTAAGATACTTATTTTCTTGAGAATAAAACCCACAAGTTGTTCTTGTTTATTCATGGTACTTTCCAAGAAGAACTTGTTGACTTCAAACAATGCGAAAACACCAAAAATGGCGACAAGACACATAGCCAACTTACTTTTTGTAGTGGCGGAAACAACATCGCTATAACCCACAATGGTAAATGTTATCATATTAAAATATAATTTGGATAGTGGCTTTCCCGCATAATCTTCACTCATCATAAAAAAATCAAGAAGGAGAAATAGAAATATGCTACCAAAAATGCAATAGTGAGTTTTCTAGTTGCTGGTGGTGATGCGGAGGCTTCGGCGACTTGTGCTTCGGACGACGATGAAGTCGCTTCAACGGTTGGGAGTGTGGTGTACTCGTCATATAATTTTTCGGTCATCTTATCTTTTCTTGAAACTTGAAATTGTATCTAAGAACAAATTATTTATTTCAAATGATGCAATAACTCCAAGAACGGCGACTACAAATGTCACCAATTTACTTCTTATGGTGGCGGGAACGTCTCCATAACCAATTGTACTAAAAGTTACGTTGGAAAAATAGATCGAGTCAACAATGTGGTTTGTGATGAAGCGGAAGTTTGGTATAAAATTAACGATCTAAAAATACTAGGAAAATTAGAGTTTGTGAATATTCTTCACAATGGTTTATAAATAAACCTCTTTAGGCTATTTATAGTAATATATTAAAAACTAAAAACTATTAAAATCTAAACGATAATAACAACTAAATTAAGATAACTAATATAAAAAAGTAAATATATTTTAGAGATATTTGGAATATCTCGCTGTATAAGATCTCGCCGACCAAGAAAAATCCGTCCTCGAATTTTCAATATTATTATTTCAGAATAAATATTTTTATGTCCCTATTTTGCGCGGAGTGCCATTTAATAAATCTATATCATAGTATAACATAAGATGAATAACATGATGTGATACAAAACCCTAATTTTTAAACATAAATTTAAACACAAAACTGATGAAAAATAGATAAATCTTTGAAAACTAAAATAAAATTTAAGCTAATTATGTAAAAATAAATAAATAGTAAGACATAATCAAAAATCAACACGCGTAAAAGATATAGAAAAAACCGATAATCATATAAATTTAAAATAAAAACCAAAAAATTCTAAAAATAGGCCAAAACATAAAATAATATATAGTATACTAACGGTTGATGCATTTTTATTATAAAATTTTATATTAAAAGTTACATCTATTAAATTAGAAAAATCTCTAGAAACTAAAAGTTACATCTATTAAATTAAAAATTACATCTATTAAATCTCTGGAAGCTAAATAAAAGAATATTTAAACTAATTAAATATAAAAAAACAAATGGGTAAGACATAACAAAAACCAAAAATATAGAAAAACCGATAATCATATAAATTAAAAAATAAAAACCGAAAAACTCTATAAATAATAGGCCAGAACATAATATACAGTTTACTAACAGTTGGTGCATTTTTATTGTAAATTTTTATATTAAAAGTTACATCTACTAAATTTTTTATAAAAGTCTTGAAATAATTTTAAAATAGTCTTTGAAAAAATGCAACATAATATGCTTTATAATCTGTTTTATTAAAAGCACACATTAATATTATTGTTGAAAATTATAGCAAAATACAGCAATAACTTGAGGCGAGATATAAATGCGATACAAAAAAGTCAAAGACAAAACCACTTGCCCACCCAAAGTTTTCTATGTCCCATTGGATTCTCTCCTCTGTGAGATTTCAATCTCTCAACTAAAACTCAAGGCCCACTCTCTCTCTCTCTCTCTCTCTATATATATATATATATATATAAAAAGTTATAAACATAACAATCACAATCTCCAAACAAACAAAACCCTAAAACTTATACACAAAAGCTTCAAAAGAGTTTTGATTGATCATTCAATGGCGTCAATTGTTCTTCTCCTCACACAAATCCTCCACCCTACAAATCCAGATTTCTCTTCTTCTTCTTCAAAGCTTCTCACATCATCTTCACATTACATGCAACAGAAATCTCCAATACCTACTACAAGACTAGACTATATCAAGATGTCACCTTTTCATGAAGATCCTCAAGATTTAAGAGTTATGATCGATTTATTCTAGACTTAACTTATCTCATGCTCTGTAATTTTTTTTTTTCTCTAAGAAGCTTGCTTTAAAAGTTCATAAACTCGAGTCTTGCATATAGTTTAGTTTAATATATAACTCATCTTCGGACCAAAAGATGTGACCTTTTGCAATATGTTACTCTTAAGATTGTGGATTTTTAGCTTCAGCAACATCATCATCAAAGTCTTGCATATAGTTTTCTTTTAAAAAGTAAAAAACTTACATAAAGAGAACGCAAGAGACTACTAGTTCAATGAGATGGCACAATCATCTCTACAATCAGAGGGAAAGACAGAGAAAAGATATGGGCCCATTTGAAGAAAAAAATTCACCTATAATTTTGAATTCGGTTTTGTTGCTTGTTATTCAATAGATGGGCCGAACTAAAAGCCCAATCATTCTCTTGAACCTTTATTTTTAGTTAACATATAATTTCTACATTGTCTTTTGACTTTTCCCAACAAAATTCAAGGGGTAATTTTCAAAACTACCATAATGTATAGACAAGCTTTTGAGAAATAACATATTTGAATAGTTTTTTTTAAAAAAATATCATAAACATGTGGTATTTTGGTATTAGTGTATTAATTTGATAGATAATTAATGGCATTAAATAGTTTGTTCACGAATAGTAGAGTTTACATGTTTATCCATTGGATAAACAGACAAGATATATTTTTAGTTGTTTATGGACATATAGGGATTGGTTATTGAAAATAACATTGGTAGACAAGTTGGGATCGTTATGGACGTAGGTAGATCGAAACCTATATTGTGTGGAAAAAATGAACACGTAAACCATATGTATCTTTATTGGATGATGGACAAGTAGAAAATGATGGACACATAGAGATGACAGAGAAGTTGGTGGACAATATGGACAAGAAGGAATTGTTGGTGGAATACAATATTGTGTGGAGAAGATGGACCTGTAGAGATGATTGATAAGTTGATGGACAATCTGCACAAGAAAGAATGTTTGTGGGGTGCAATATTGTGTGGACAAGATGAATACGTAGACCATATGTTTCTTTACTAGATGCACGTATAGACCGACACAACATTTGGTGGACAAGTTTTCTCGATAGAGTTGATTCCCGGACCGAGAGATTGAACAACGGTCTAAGTATGCACTCCGATTTTGATTTCGAGTAAGAGTTGATATCCAGCACCCCCTCTACCACATATGCAATTCGATTAATCACAACAATATGTATTTGTCCACCATTTCATACATACAAAAATATTGCAATTCATATACTATTTAGGATGGTAAAATGATTACAATAATAGTAGAATTTCTAACCATTAATTCAATATTATACAAGAATATAATAGTCTTAGAAAAATAGTAGAATATATTCTTATTAAGCCCACAAATTCAATTAGGATGTTCAATCTGGATATCGAATTTTTGATTTTCTGATTTATAATAAATAGCTATCATATTGGAATCATATCTACTTCGGTCGATATGGATACCTTTGATTTTGGTTTAAATACCTTTGGTTTCAGTTTGGTTTTTGATTTATTCAGTTTTAACCAAAAACTATATATATGTTATTATATATATATATATATATATATATAATATTTGTAAACATGTAGAAAATTTAATTGATTGGTAAATGATTTTTTACTTATTTTAATGTAAAAGATGTGATAAAGATATTATTCACTAAGATATAAAAGATAAGAAGTATAATGGTTCTATAAGATATGACAAAAGTTATAAAAAAAAAAAAAATCAAAACTTATAATGATAACATCAAAATTATTGGATTTCTTGGTATTAATGTTAATTACCATTAGTTATTGCCTTCGCATGATGGACATACAAATTATGTTCATTTAAAATAAAAAATAATTAATAATTTTGATTCAGTTGATTTATTTACAATATATAAAATTAATGCATAAACTTTTGAATTACTAAGAATTTTTTTTTGTATAGTGAACACTGATTTTTTATTTTTTAAGGAAAACATAATTTAATGTAGATTCTTTAATTATATAATAAATATTATATTATCTAATTATCAAACTTAATATTTAAATTACTAGGAACATATTTTTTATAGTGGACACTGGTTTTTTCTTTTGTTTCTTGTAAATGGTAAATCCATGTAGATCATTATATAATGATATAATATATATTATATTATTTAAATGTAAAATAAAATTTATCGGTTTTGTTTGTATAATCGGTTTTTTTTTGTTAATATCCGTACTATATCCATACCAACTGTTTTTATAAATGCTTATCCAAACGGTTTATATAGTTTATCAAAAATCATACCATATCGCTTAATTCGGTTCGGTTTTACCGTATTGAACATCTCTAGATCCAATGCTCGAATTCCGCTCTTACACTTTATAATATTAATTTATTTCACTAAAATGATTTTCTTATGTGACTCCAATCGAAATTAAATAAACATTATACTATTATTATTAGGCCACCACATTTTTTTGGTAGAAAGGTGAAATTATTTGAATAAAATAATACGACAGTGGTTTAATTGAAAATACATATAGTCACATAAAATTTATTTGAAATCTCTCTTTGTAAAAAGAAACAATACTACCTACTACTATGTCACTTCGAATAAAAACCATAGGATAAAATTCCTATTAATAAGAAACGTAAAAGTAGAATTAAAATGCAAGCGATTACGTTTTTGGAATGAAGAAAAGAAGATTAATTGGAAAGTATATTATAGGAAAAAGGTCGTTGTCTTTTTTAAGGGATGGAAGCATGAGAGTGGTTGTGGTTTGGATTCGTTGCTCACAAAGATACCAAACAACAAAAATAAAGTAGTTTATTACGTAAGAGACATAGAAGCATGTCCTTCACGAGGGATCACGTGAACATCACACCCTTATTCTCTTCTCTTTTAGGATTTTCATGGCCCATTTCATTCACCAATGTCATCTATACACACATTATCAACAAAAATATAAGATAACGTTCTTTAAACTATATAACTACTATACCAATAAACTTTGGTCTAGTAATTAAGTTCTTATGATGTGTTTAAAATTATTAGTTCAAACTTCTTGGGAGAAATGATTTACTCTTTAAACAGATATTATCAACGGCTGACTCTAGACACCGGGAGAGAAATTAGACCATAAATATCGCAAATTCTTAAGAGAGTTTTTAACAGTGGGGCCCACAGAAAAATTAAAAACCCATCCATCTTGTCTCTTCTCTCGGATGCGTTTCTAAAACTATTCGTGGGCCCGACTGACACATGGCGGCCCACGAATAGTCCAATTCTTATTTTATTTTTTATTTTTATTTTTAAATTAAAAACCCACTTTTAAGAGATTGGGCGATGCTCATGCTTTTATGAACCAAAAGCTCTAAACTTCCAAAGATTATAAAAAAAACAAAATGTAAATATTAATTCTCTTTTTCATTTAACTAAGAATAGCTAAAGATTGAGGCTTTTAATATTTTTATAGGATGAATGATATTGTCATGCAATATGTAATGAACTAATTTGATGTATAGTTATGATAAAAGATATAAAGTCGTCACCCAAAAATTGAATATGTCTTCTTTTCTTTTTGTTTGGTTTTGTCAAGTATTTAGAAACCAAGTATAGAACGTAATTATGTAATACAAAAAATATGTAATGTCATAATAAATTTTGGGACCATAGAAATAAAATGGACCACCGCACCTGTGTGGCGTTTGGTTGATGACGACTTGACTCTAAAATTCCAATAAATGTTTCATAAATCAAAAAATACTTATTCGTTATAGTATTACTAGGTCCATGGCCCTCAACCCACGTGGGACTAATTCTCTATAAAACCCTAAAATAAAATAATTGTTTTTCACAATCGATCCACATATAAATAATAGTGAAATGTTCATTCTTTAATATTATAAATTTTGAGTTTTGGTTGAGATGTCAAGATAAATAGTGCAATGCATAGTTTGTCGTTGAAATCAATGAGTGCAATTAGTAATTAACCAATGCATAATGTATTCGAATAGTTCATATAGAAATATAAAGAATAAAAGAAAATATTTGAAGATTTTTTTTATTTTTTATTATGTGGATATTTTTATTAGTATTTGTATTTATTTACGTTAGAAAATATCTCTAATATATAAGTCTATATAGTTTTAACAGTATTATTATTTAAGTAAAAAAAAAACATTTCTTCCAATTCATAGCTAGATTCACATCTAGTAGTAATAGACTAATAGCTATGAGCCTATGGGGTTCCAACTTTTGAAGGTACTGTTTAATCAGCACCTACAAATTCGGCGTCTTTATATTATTAATTAGGTAAATGTAATTATATTTCGTCCCAACAATTTTTTTTGTAAACATGTTGGTTTTGAACAAGCTGATGTAGATGAATGGTTTCTACTTGTAAGTCAAAACAATGGTTTAACTTTTCTTTCTACCAATAACCAATTGAGTACAAATTATATTATGACAATGAGTACATCGTAGAGTAAATGAAAAAAAAAAGAAATAATAGTCTCCGTCTATAATATTTGAGCTTCTTCCAAAATTTGAGTGTGAAGCTAAGCAGAACTTTACAAAAATAGATAAGACTGAAACAAACTATATTTTGAAACACTTTTATCGATGTCTCTAGCAATTGAATTGGCTTTAGGAGATGGTGAGAAGAACGAAAACATGAGATGACAGAGGTGGTTATAATGAACATCTTCTAAAGTAGATTTATATATTTTGACCAGTTTGATGGATAATTAATAGCTTCAATTACACTACCAAAGTTTGACTAGACTTTTATAACTCTTAAACGGAATTTAAACATACCTATCAAAGCCTAGAGAATACAACGAAGCTTCGCCTCAAACTTGTTGGAAAAAGGTTCGAAGAACATCCTTAATATGGGAAGAAACATAATCATGATAGTTTATGAGTATCAATGCCCTACCAATTAAAATATTTCTTCTGAACCATGAAAAATAAATATTACACTTTAGAACCGGCGATGATGGTTTCATCCAACGAACGAGATTCCTTTTTTCCCGAGCAGACGTATGATATTTTTAACTTTAATCAACGAGTTTAACTTATGTGACATGAATAATATCTTAAGCCTCGTGTCGTTGTATTGTTGTCGGTGTTACGTAATTGTTATTGAAAACAACTATTCTAGTATATTGAAACGTGGCGTAATACAAGCTAAGTGGGTCACTAACGTGGTCGACAACTATATGCCATATTGACTCTTATCGTTTATATAACATAAATGGTAAAATCCATTTTCTCAGACAATTCTAAAGTCCCTCAAGAAAGAATTTTCTTCATAATCTCTCATAAACCCTAGCTAATAAGTGACTACTCTCTTTTGTAGATTGAATAATTAAGATTTCATGGAACTAGAATGGAGAAACGACGCCAAATCAGTTGCTTTGAAAGATCAGATTATATCAAGAAGAGTAAATTGGAGCCATGACGACTACTACTTTGATCATGATCATGATCACAGAGATATTCATCTTCAAATTGTTCCAGAGACCATTCATAAAGAAGAAGTGAAGTTGAAGCAAGATCTGTTAGTTGTTGTTCCTGATGAACATTCTGAAACTGGTGATCATCATCATCATCACCACAGTCAAGATTATTCGGATGTTTCAGATAATCGTTGTTATTTGAGAAACAAACATGACAGATCAAAACGTCGCCGTATCGAGATCTCGAGTGATGTAAGTATTTCTAATAGCTTACCAAACTCGAGTTTGCAATCCATTTTTCTTTTTAAAATTTTCGTTCAAAAATCGGTTCATTCTAAAAAATTTAGTTTAAAAATCAACATTTTTTAAAATTTTAGATAGCAACTTTTAAAATCTGTTAACACATTAATTTCGGCTCTTCAAAATAATTTATTTATTTTTGTCTGAAATTTAATTTGAGTTCAGGATGAATCAGAGGAGTTTACAAGAGAGGTTCCTTCAGTGATAAAAAAGAGAAGAAGAGACGAGATGAGTGATAGGATACGCAAGCTACATCAACTTGTACCTAACTCTCACAAGGTTGGTTTATGTCAATCATCTATATAACTATGTATGTATATATATTTTTTCATATTTCAAGAAGAATTTTAAAGTTTGAGTTTTTAATAGCCGGTTTTGTCAATTTACAGATGGACAAGATTTCGGTTCTCGATAAGACCATTGAGTACATGAAAAACCTTCAACTTCAACTCAAGGTCCATATTTTAACTTTATTTAGTTCATTAATCTATATGTTTATACATATAATATACTATGAACATATATATGTACTTGTATATATATACAACCAAATATATATATGAATATGTTATCTTCTTTTGGTACAAAACACATATAGAAGATAAATGAGATGTTGTCATGTCTAAAGGCTTTATATATATACTTTTATTTGGGAAATATTCTTGGCAGAAAGATCATAAATTATAAGATAATAAAATATGTCATATTTAACTAAATAATCTTAATCAATTATTAAAATTCAAAATAGAACATTTTAATTTTAAACAGCTAAGAAAATAAAAAAAACCATTAAAGGTATATAAATATATTAAAAATATATATTGCAATTAAAATAATGTATAGATATTAACTTAAATTTAATGAATTTTCAACCTATTCATGTTTGTGTAGTTTTGAAATCATAAATTCCAAAAAAAAATCATCCGTCTCAATTCTAATATAATATCACATAACTGGTTATTAATTTATTATATAGATATAAATTATAACATATGGTTTTAATTTTATTCAGGTAATGTCAATCATGGGAATGAATACTTATTTTCCACCTACGACGTTAGATTTTGGTTTGAACAACCACTTATTGACGGCGATGGCTCAAGCTAACGGCATGAATCCGGCGATTCAAACGG
>OVBE01000158.1:0-63805 GCA_900406425.1 Iberis pinnata
CCGTGTAATCCGACCCGAACCCACTAATGGATCCGGGTCAATTAGTGTGCCCACAGACTTTTTGCTACCAAAAAACATCTCATGCTTTGATCAATGTTCTTCCAATTTTGCAGGGTCGTCCATATCTATATTCTCATCTACCCTCTCATGTTCCTCATTTTTTCATTATTATCTTGTTTTTTGTTCTCGTTGACACTATCCGCAACATCTTTAACAAACTCGTCTTCACTTTTTCCATTTGAACATTCTTCTATAATAACATTAGTTCATCTTGTTTTTTCCTTTTTTATTATTTTTGGCTCCTGAAGGTTGTTTTATAAATCTTCTTCCCAAAAATATTTTTTATTATGCAAATTAAAAAACAAATTATGAGTGATCTGGGTTTATAAGATTTTTAATGAGACAAAAGAAAACATGACACTAAAGATTGAAGAAGTAACAAAGAAGAAAAGAGAAGTAAGAGAAGAGAACATACTTGAGAAGAAGATGTTGCTCTTGGTTGGTGAACACGATGGAGATTGATGGTGTTACAATAGAGAACGAAAGTGATTTTAGGGCAGAAGACGATGACGATTTGTATTCCTTTTGTTTGTTGTAGTTGTGTTATTTTTTTAATTCAATTAGTTTTTCTTAGATCATATTTAATAACTCATGTATAAGAAAATTAACATAAATCAAAATTTGGTATGAAAAATAAAAATTAGTTTTTAAAAGAAAAGTGAAAAATTGTTGTTAACTAAAATAGATAAATTAGTGACCGAAGGTGAGACTCGAACTCATCCCAAAAAATCTTTATAGAGGCACGTTTAACCAACTATGCTATATATAATAAATAATTATTGATGCTTCTAAAATTTATATAAATTATGTGTTTGAAGTCATTGCTTCTCCAACTTCTCATCAAGACCGACTATATTTGTATATGATTGTTGTAAAAAAAAAGCTCATTATAAATATAATGATTTTAGATTACGATTTACTCTTAATAATTTCAAATGATGTATTGCAATACAAGTTTATTAGATATAATATTTATAAATAAATAATGTTTTCATTAAATTTTGAAATATAGTGTAAAGACTTTTAAGTCTTGTAAACACCGGCCCGCCACCAGTTATACTTGGGACAACTGGTGACATAACTTTCATTTTAATTATACTTAAGAGCATAATTATCCTTAGAGACCAAAAGTGGGTCTCAAAAAAAAAAAAATTTCAATTAAAAAAAAAAAAAAAAATTACACTTAACCAATCGTGGGCCGCCACGTGTCGGTGGGGCCCACGATTTTGTTAGAACCAGATCCAGGAGAAGAGACAAGAGGGGTGGGTTTTAATTTTTCTTGTGGGACCCACCCCTAAGAATTCACTCTAAAACCTGCAATAATTATGCTCTAAAGCTTTTAAAAGATTTAGAATCTCCTAAAATATATAAAATATATGAAAACAGAGTACATATATTACAGAACAGAGTACGCTAAATCAGACAACTGTACAACAAATTTGCAAAAACCAGATCTTACCCTAACCATGAACTTAGGAAAATATATGTGGGATATGGGCTCAAACTCTCCAGGTCCATCAGCGCAAAGCCCGTGAAGAAGGCGACGAAGTGAAGGCCCATCTCGCTTGCGCGACGAGGCATGTGGGTCCGCTGGCGTAATAGTGCACCTATCGCCTCTCTAGCGCGGCGAACAGTCGCCTAGAAGCTAGATCGCCGGATGAACAGAAGACCTAGCTAACCACTCATAATGATGACGAGACGGGTATAAATAGAAGACCACCCCGAAGCGAAAGAGGGTTGGTTTTTAGAGAGAGAAAGCTTTAGAGAGAAGTCAGACATCACTTCGACGACCCAAGCTCTTTTCTCATAACTCTTTAGATGAACTGAATTTCCGTGTAAAGAATCATTAAACGCGTCGGGATTGTCGACGAACTGTAATCTCTCTTTATCAAATACGAACTCAAATTTGCGGATCTACGATCCTAGATTCAGCAATATATACGAAACATAATTACTAATGGCTTTAAATCCTTCGGCAATAGCATGAAGGCTAAGTTCTCCAGGCAGAACAAGCCTCACAACGTCCTCCGCTTCAAATAATGATTTAGCTTCGCCGCCTCTTCCGATATTCTTTGAAACATATCTCCCATAAACATGTTAATCACTGTCATAGCCTTAGACGTTATACCTAGTTCTAGATGTACTTGCTTCATCTTTTCATACACATATCTCTTATACTCATCTCCTAACAAATTCTCCTTCTTCTTTGTCTTATTTTTCATTTGCTTCGTCGAATTACAAAAAAAACACGTCTTAACTAACGGACAAATTCATCACAGTGTTTTTGATATATTATTAACGAACAAATCCATCACAAATCCGTTAATATCCCGTCAATATGTATTGACGAGCGAAATCTGTTAGTAATTACACTGTTAGATTACACTGACTAATTTACATCGGACAAGTTTATTGACGGATTAGTGACAAATTTATGATAGAAAAATCCGTCAGTAATATTCCGTTACAAAAGACGTCTATAATTGTTAACGGACAATTATTAATGGACATATGCCCGTCAATATTTTTATTAGTAATCCCTATGTTTTCTTGTAGTGAATTCTTAGAATCATAGAATCATAAGTTTTCTTCACGATATTTTCAGTAGCCGGAGCATGAGTTTTTGGTGGCTGAGGAGATCAATCATCTTCAATATCCACCAAAATCTCAACTCCGATAATGTTTTCTTCAATAGAAATAGACAAAGTGAGACCTTGTGTCTCTAAATCAACTTTCTTGTGTTTGAACTTCGTTTGTGACACTTACATTGATTGTCTCTTCCACTATTCTCTTCTTCTTTGTCACTGAAACTACTTTTTTGGGTCTTTTTGATGCCATTTTTTTTGTTAGTAAAACAGTAAAAATGTGAAGTGGTAAAATAAAATAAAAAATTGTAATTGTTTGGTCGACATGTGGTGTGAGACGTGTCTCTCTTTAAGACCTTCGAGTTTGGTGCTTATTAACTGCTTACTACGTACGGGTTGGTTGTTAAAAATAAATAAATAAAAAAGGTATCCTATGATTCATATAAATATCCATGTTACATATATAGTTTTATAATATGCTTTTTAAGTTTTCAATTATTGGATATGTGTTATTGAGGCTACATAAAAGTTGAAATAGTTAGGATTTGATTTGATTTCATTTATTAAGTTATCATAACCGTGTAGTAGTTGAGATTTTTTCTTGACAAATTTTTATTTTTAGACTATAATAGATCGGTTTAAAATTTTCAAATTTATTATAGAAAAACATAGTGAAGAAAAGATAATATTCATTACACTAACTACTTCTAGATAATTGAGATGCCCTTTTTGATGTTTGGATAATTTGCTTCTTAAAAAAAAAAAAATTTAATAATAATTTGCTTCTTTTTATTATACTATTTTCCTCGCAAGTATTTACTTTTTCTTATTGGATTTTACGACATTAATTGAATAATTCAGAATAGTACTCGGTGTTTAATGAATCCTGTTCCGAATAACATATTAAAAATGATTTTTAGATGACATAACAAAAAAATAAAATTTAAAATTTAGAACCTTATTAGAAAATTATTTTTGTAAATAACTTATCGGTTTATGGTCACTTATGAGTCGATTTTTTGGGTCTCGATATTTACAACGAGCTAAATAATCCTCTTATAAGATTTCGTTCAGCCATTACGTCGAAGTGTTTTGAAGTCTTCTTATTTTAAGCGAGGACAATCTCA
Source organism: Iberis pinnata (assembly GCA_900406425.1). NCBI lineage: Eukaryota > Viridiplantae > Streptophyta > Magnoliopsida > Brassicales > Brassicaceae > Iberis > Iberis pinnata. Next base: position 3,773 of record OVBE01000158.1, read on the forward strand.
ACTAATTTCAAGAGATTTGACAAATTATTTATGTGTTTCGTCTTTTTTGCAGTGTCTAGTTGTTGAAAAATTTGATAAATTTAGAAAGTTAAACTAGATTTATTTTTCAGTTTATATTAATGTTTAAGATAGTGTTAGTATGTATTTGCCTCTCACTGTTTTGGATTTTTGATTCTTGAATTTTTGAGTTTAAAAAGTAAGTTTTAACTCTTAAATTTTTATCTTAAAAAATAGGAATCTGCAGGTTTTGGTATGGATCGTTTATAAAACTTTCATGTTTAATAATATTCCACCATTTGACAAAAAAAAAACTATTTGACGGTTTAACTAGACGATTTAGTTAAATCATTCTAGCTATCAGAAATGGATTCGTAACAAAACAGAGCGAATCATAAATACTATAATTTTTCGGATATCCGCTTCGTGTTCACCCCTACCTACACCTACTATTCTTCTATCTCTAAGTTGTTCTTTTTATTCCTAAATAAATCTCAAAAACAGAAATCTATGTGTTCTATATCATACTCTAGACCCAAAAATTCGATATATACATAAATTTCTGTATACAAGCAGAGTATAAAACCAATAACAAACATCTAAGATTATAATTATATAAAGAGATCGAATTTAATGTCTAGATAAGTAAAAATATTACATCAACACAATCGAATTTATGTTTAAGGGATAAGAAGAAAAATAGTATATATAAATATATAAATATATACATAATATAAATAGCAAAGATTCAAGAACTATTACTCTTTCGTTTCTTACGAACATGTTTTGGATTATGAACAAAGAAAGTCTCTACCTCATCGTTTCCAACATCGGTAGCTTCGAATAATCGAAGATCTTTAGATAATCTTTTCTTCTTCATTGGACGAATCTCAAGTTGTCTCTTTCTGGGTGCAGGAGGACATGTTTCTATCTCCGGAATTTTGTGATCACTTGAAGTTGGTGTAGTTAATAACTCTTCTTTCTTCAATTCTTCTTCTTTTTCTTCTTTTGATTTTTGTTGTTGTTGTTCTATTTTTGTTTCTAGAGGTTTGGGAACTTTGGACATGGTTGAAAAATGTGAAAGTTTTTTTTTTTTTGTGGGCTTTATCTTCTAAAAGGAAAGAATATTAATTTGTATAAAGTGGATTGGAACCTAGAAAGTGATAGGAGAAAATAAAGAAGACTAAAGAGTTTTCTTTTTTTTTTTTTTTTTTTTTTAATGTTTTTTTNGAATGTTTGGATTATTCGAAGTCTTTTTGATGTAACTTAATTTTTTGGAATCTAGTAGTGAAACTTTTAGTATCAAAACTTTAAAAGTTAGAATATCATATGAGTCAATTAGTTAGTTGTTTCATTTATGTGTGCATAATTTGTTAATACCAAACTTAAATTTCTACTAAATTTAAAAGCTAAAATTTTAAAAAGTGAATTAATATCAATAAAACAGTACGGCGATCTCGAAACAAAAATTTAAATTCGGTTTATCGTAAAACTGAATTGAGATCACTAAATCCAACTATTTTTATCTATTTAAAAGTTTTTAATGATAATAATTAGAACAAAATCATCTTAAAAAATTTGTATGAACATAAAATTGACTTTGTTTTGAAAATTCATTGGAAAATTATAGAGAAAACTAGAAGCTATAAATCAATTGTGATCAAATCTAGATTTTTTGTTCAAAGTTTTAATAAAATAAAACATCTTTCAAAGGAAATTCACAAATCTACATTTTTTTCTTTTAATAATTTATTCACAAAACTATATCTAGTCTTTACTTTAGAATATAATAATCAATTTAGATGACTTATACAATAATCAATTTGATTTGATGATAATGAATCGGAGTTTCTAACTTTAGTGATAAATGATTTATAGTTGTGAGTTCCGTTATCTGAATTCGAATTTCGGTCACTATTAATTAACATGAGATGAATTTCGACGATCTTTCTGAATACTCTTGATAATAGTGGACACTTTGGTTCTAGTCAAAATTCTTTGCGGCTCCGGATATTAGAATCGTCAATTAAACAACAAATTATGATCATGAATAAAAGTGGACACTATTAATGTATTGAAAATATTATATGAATTATAATGGAGAAGCTTATCTAATATGACTCATGTGTCACGTCATTCTTCGATGGTATGTTTAAATACGTACAAATCTTCAACATTGGATACCATTTCATTTACTTACACACAAATATTTCATAATTGATATGATAATATCCACTTTCGACTCTCCTCCTTGGAGTTATACGGTGTTACTCAGCCTACAATATCAACTACTTAGATATGGCCATGTCATCCTCCACTTGGGTTTATTAGATAATTGCTTTTTGTTAATTAATTTTGAGAAGTGTGAAAAAGTTTGGGATATATATCATACATATGGTATTGTGAATTGGGTTTTTACTAGTAGATTGGGCCATAGTTGGGCTTGAGTAGTATGCAATTTTTCTAGTGGTAATTTGGGCTTGAGTAGTATGCAATTTATTTTTCATACAATTTTTCTAGTAACCCATTACCACATGGAAAAACAATGATCACCTTTTTTTTCCTTCATAAAATAGACATTCTTGAGAAGTTGGATCTTATCATTGATAAGGTAGACATTCAGATATCCGTTCAAGTTTGGATCGAGATTTCGGATTTTTAAGTTTATCGGATAAAAATTCTAGAAACTATTCAAGTATTTTATAGTTTCAGGTCAGGTTTGGATATTTTAATTTTGGGTTTGAGTCAGATTCAGATACCCAAATATTTTTATAAAAAAATATCATACAAACCAACATAAATTATTATAATTTGAATCTAACTAAATTATAAATTAGTGTTAAACCGATTTAATAATTAGTTTCTTTCTTTTTTACTTGAAACTTTTTAGTCATTTAAATTTATAGTATAAGACTAAACAATACATTTTCTTATACTAAATCAACTTAGTTATAAGATTTAATGTATAAATAAATATATAAAATTTCAACAAGCTCATTACTCCAATAAATTACATAACTTAATATATAAAATCAATTTTCCATGAATATATATATATATATATATGATAACAAAGTTATGCATAACTACATATTTTATAAAATAATCATAAGTTCAAATATCCATTCAAATTTTTTCAGTTTTAGATAATAGTCGTTTGGCTTCGGATATCCAAACTTCTAGAAAACAATACTTATTCCGGAATTTTTGGATAATATGTCTACTAGTGAGTTTTTGGGTTTCTTAATTTCCTTAATAACAACCTTTAGCACACAAAAAAAAAACACTAACAAAGTTAAAATTCATAAGTTATATATGTTGGTGTTACATTACATTATATCACGTCTCTATCTAAAACCCAAAAGGGTCAAATATTAAAAAGAGATTATTAAAAAAAATTTCACGTTTTATTTTATTTGTCGACTTCCAAATCATTAAATATAATCTTTTCTTCTCTGTGTGTCATCTCCCTCTCCAATAATTTTATTAACAAAAAAAAAATATTTGAAAGCTTCGAAAGAATAATCGAAGATACAGATCTGTATACGTTTGATCGATCCTTCAGTTTCTGATCGGAGGAAGATACTATACGGTTGTAATGTCTATGATTCCGTCTGAAAACGGTGTAGACGGAGATGATGAAAGGGAGGAAGAGGAAGAGGAAGAGGAAGAAGAAGAAGGAGAAGGAGAAGAAAATGGAGATGAGGCTGAAGAAGAGCCACGTTTGAAGTATCAACGTATGACTGGTAACTTACATGCGTTGTTAGCTAACGATGCTGCTTCTTGTATCGCTGTAGCGCAACGGATGATCGCGCTTGGTACTCACGATGGAGCTGTTCATATTCTCGATTTCTTGGGGAATCAGGTGAGTTTTGTTTTGAATTTTTTCGATTTTGTGGAATTTTAGATCAATTTCAATGTTTCAGTAGTTATAAGATTTTATTTGATGAATTGAATCCTATAGATCATAGATGGTACGATACATCTGATTAGGTTTAGCTATTAAGTTGTCTAGTAATGCGAGCTATGTGCAAATTCTTCGTATCAAGTTTGGTTAAGCTTTTATGTTTCGTTCGTTCAGGTTAAAGAGTTCCGTTCACATACTGCACCGGTTAATGACCTCAGCTTTGATACTGAGGGAGAGTATATCGGAAGCTGTTCAGACGATGGCTCTGTTGTTATAAACAGCCTTTTCACTGATGATGAGAAGCTGAAATTTGATTATCATCGTCCCATGAAGGCTATATCCTTGGATCCAGATTACACAAAAAAACAATCAAAGAGATTTGTAGCTGGTGGTTTGTCTGGTCACTTGTATATGAATTCCAAGAAGTGGTTCGGTTATAAAGATCAGGTTTGTGTGAATGTTGGTAACTTTTGTTTTCGAATATAAACTACTCATAGTGAATTTGATAGAGGTTAACATTGTAGGTACTGCACTCTGGGGAAGGTCCAATCCATTCTGTGAAATGGAGAGCAAGTCTCATTGCTTGGGCTAATGATGCTGGTGTTAAAGTTTATGATACAGCCAAAGATCAGCGAGTTACGTTTATTGAAAGACCGAAAGGAAGCCCCCGGCCCGAGGCTTTGCTTCCCCACTTGGTTTGGCAGGTTGGTCTGGATAACTCTACTTATATATATATTTTTTTTTTCCGAAAGAGTTCATAACTTTGTATGTAACAATTTCAAGAGGCTATTTTTTTGTAATTTCCAGGATGACACTATCCTTGTGATTGGTTGGGGAACATCTGTTAAAATTGCTTCAATTAAATCAGACCAACAAAAACCAGCATATGGAACATATAGGCAGATTCAGATGTCTAGTCTAAACAAAGTGGATATTGTGGCATCTTTCCAGACTAGCTATTTCATTTCAGGGATTGCTCCCTTCGGTGATTCTCTAGTTATTCTTGCTTATATACCCACTGAAGACAACGAGAAGGAATTTAGCAGCAGCACTACCGTATCGCGTCAGGTACTTTCATTGTGGTGATTTTGGTGTTGGCAAATGAGATAGATCATAGATGTCCATACTTCGGCGTGCCTTTTGAACAGTTTCTGTGTCTGATTTTGAGAAATCCAGGGAAATGCCCAGAGACCTGAAGTACGCATTGTATCATGGAACAGTGATGAACTTACAATGGATGCTCTACCGGTACATGGCTTTGAGCATTACAAGGCGAAAGACTATTCCCTTGCTCATGTTCCTTTCACTGGTCAGATTTTTTTTTTATTTTTTAATAATAGTTCGTTTTCTGGGGGAAGGAAGAGCCTACCTTTGAGTATTTACTTGGAAATCTTAATGCGGGTTTAGGTAGTAGCTATGCTGGGGGACAGTGGGCAGCTGGTGATGAACCAATGTACTATGTTGTTTCCCCAAAGGATGTTGTGATTGCAAAACCCAGGTAGATTTTTTGTCACTAGCTCAGTTGTCCATGCTATTCTAGCCCTTTGTAACTTAACTTTGCGGTCTCTTACTTATTCTGGTTTGTTACTTGTTAGGGATGCTGAAGATCACATTAACTGGCTTTTGCAACATGGATTCCACGAGAAAGCACTAGCAGCTGTTGAGGCTGGTGAAGGACGAGCTGAACTAATTGATAAGGTACTTGTTCGATTATAATTAGTGATATAACCTTTTATTTGTCTTTGCACTATGGTCATTATGTTTCTCTCTACTTGTCTACTAAAATTGAATGAAATGCATTGCAAAGGTCTGTTCATGATTTTGATTTGATATCTATGTTTCATAAGCTTAGCAGTTCTTGGTCGAAAAAAAATTTGTGAAGTGCTCCAGTTTTGTTTCTTGTGTTGGTGATTTTTAACTGTAACAGAGCGACATATCTCTTATGGGTCATCTTGTATTGCTTGTGGTTTCTTAAAGAATTCTATTTCTTATATTGGTGTAATGATATTGAGTTTACGTAAGTTTTCCTTATCTAGGTGGGTGCTGGGTATCTTGATCATTTAATTGTGGAAAGAAAATATGCTGAAGCAGCATCTTTATGCCCAAAACTGTTACGGGGATCGGCTTCAGCCTGGGAGAGGTTTGAACAAATTAGTATCTCATATTTGCTAAGCTTATGGTTTTTAGTTATTGTTTACATATCTACTATTGGGTTTTTTTCTCAGGTGGGTTTTCCATTTTGCTCAACTTCGCCAGCTACCTGTTCTTGTTCCATACATGCCTACCGATAACCCAAGGCTCAAGGATACCGTGTATGAGGTTTGTATATATCAAAAACGTTGTACGAAATCTTCCTACTTGTTTTTTTTCTTAGTCCCTCTTTGCGTGTGATAATAGAGTAAAGTGGAAGAAAGTAGGATAGGAATTTAAATTATTTTAATATTTTCACTTGTAATTGAAAATTTGTATTTGAAACAATCAGGGTATAAGATTTGTCATGTGTATATGATGCAGGTTGCTCTAGTGGCACTGGCAACCAACGCCGCATTCCACAAGGACCTTTTGTCTACTGTTAAATCTTGGCCACGTTCAGTATATTCTGCCTTGCCTGTTATCTCAGCAGTAGAGCCTCAGTTGAACACATCTTCAATGACCGATGCTCTCAAAGAGGTCAGTGTTGTTTGTCACATCAAGCTGAGATTTTATTAAATTTTACGAATTCAGAGTTGTTTTATCATTTCTTGTGTCAGGCACTGGCAGAGCTGTATGTAATTGATGGACAGTATGAGAAAGCCTTCTCCCTATATGCCGATGTACGTGTGTACTAATAAAGTGATACATTTTTAATGTATTTGCCCCTGATCTTGTTGTGGTCTTCTTCTGTCGACGCTAAAATGTTTCTTTCTTTTTCTTATCCAGCTTCTCAAACCAGAAGTGTTCATCTTCATTGAGAAATACAGCTTGCATGAGGCTATCCGCGGAAAGGTATATAAAGGGATTTTCTACAGTTTGAGATGTCTGAAAGCACTACAGAGGCTTATCCTTGACTATTTAAACTTCTTAATCATCTTTAATGTTAGCTTAACGTTGTAGTGATTTATAAATTCACATCATTCACAATCGGATTAGAATATTTCCCGTTTTTGGATTATGTGGATTTTGCATTGCATACACTTTGCAGTTTTGTAGTTATAGTTGGTTTAGTTGGTAGATATCCACTGCTGTTTTGTCATGTAGCTCTCATAATTTTATTATACAGGCAAGTAAATGTTTCCTTCTCTGCATATGTAGGTTGTCCAGTTAATGTTGCTTGATTGCAAGCGTGCCACTGCCTTATTTGTCCAAAATAGGGAGTTGATTGCGCCATCCGAAGTTGTCCCTCAACTTCTGAAAGCTGGCAAGAAATGTGATTCAAGATATTACTTGTACTTATATCTACATGGGTTATTTCAAGTCGGTCCAGATACTGGGAAGGATTATCATGATATGCAGGTACGTCTTGTTAAACTCACTATATAGAATTATAAATTGATTCTTTTGTCACTTTCTTTTTTCTTATGTTTGCATAAATATATACATGTTGCAGGTAGAACTGTATGCAGAATACGATAATAAGATGCTGCTTCCATTCCTACGCAGCAGTCAACATTACAAGTTAGAAAAGGTAGTCAACATTACATTACATGCTAGAGAGCTGACTGAAATAAACTTTCTCTGGGTTATGCCTTTATGAACTTGATATATTGCAAACTCTCAGGCATATGAAATATGCGTTAAGAAAGATCTACTAAGAGAGCAAGTGTTTGTATTGGGGAGGATGGGAAATGCAAAACAAGCTCTTGCAGTCATCATAAATAAACTAGGGGATATAGAAGAGGTGATTGTCTTGTTACTCTATTCAATAACTTGTTTGCTTTCTTTAATTCTTGTATTTATAAATCAAACAAGCTATGGTATTTAAAGTTTATTCGATCTTCTACAGGCAGTGGAGTTTGTTTCCATGCAGCACGATGATGATCTATGGGAAGAGTTGATTAAACAATGTCTGAATCAACCAGAGATGGTAAAAACTCTGTTTGCATATCAAAATCGGTCTTTGTTTTAAGAAATTGTGTCCATGTAGTACTTTTTCCTTAACTCTTTTGTTCCTTTCCACCGATTTAAGGTGGGATTGCTTTTGGAGCACACGGTTGGCAACCTCGACCCTCTTTACATTGTAAATATGGTCCCAAATGGCTTGGAAATACCTCGGTTAGTTTCAAATATTACCCTGCTTCGCTGTTACTCTATTCTTGACTTCGTTCAATCACGTATTCTTCCTTAAGTATGCATAGTGAGTAGCGGAATTATCCGCTTTCTGATCATTATTTGCCAAAATAATGTTTTCCTCATTGTATCTTCTGCTTTTCAGACTAAGGGATCGATTAGTTAAAATCGTAACAGATTACAGAACTGAGACATCTCTTAGACATGGTTGTAATGACATTCTCAAGGTACAAATTTAAAATTTACCATTGATCCTCAAATCATATCCAAGGAATTTGACGTTTTATGAGGATTTTTTTTATACAGACGGATATAGTTAATCTTCTGGTTAAGTGTTTCAACGAGGCGAAACGTGGAGTTTGTTTAAGCCACGAAGAAGACGATTCTCGTGCACAAAGAGAAGACAATAACAGATCATTCTCACAAAGAATGGCAGTAGATAAATCTTTAAGCATGAAGTTAACAGACGTTAAATCGAAGACACGAGGGGACACTCGGTGTTGTATGTGTTTCGATTATATCTCGATAAGAGGAGACACTGTGGTGGTCTTCTTTTGTTGCCATGCTTATCATATGACTTGTCTTATGGATGCTGCGTTTAGTAGCAGTAATAACAAGATAACAAAAGGTTCTTCACATGAATATGGATACGAAGAAGAGGAGGATGAGAATGAAGAAGAAGAAGATGAAGATGAGAATGGTGATGGAGATAGGCCTGCGCGGTCGCGTTTGCGATGTATATTGTGTACTACTGCTGCTGCATCTGCTCGGTAGTGACTTTGTTTTTGTACATGTGTTTTTGGTGTGCTTTCGAGTTTTTTTTTGTTCCTTTCAAGAAAGGAAAGTTCGTTGTTTGCAGTGTTTAGGGAAAAGAAAGAGTCGATTGAGAAACAGAACATATATAATGTATGTCAAAATTTGTGCATTTTGTCCCAATTTTATTGATCTTTTTTTTTTCTGAAAACAAGCTATTCTGAAGAAGAATTGATTAATTAAGTGAATTTTAAACCATTTTGTTTCACTCATTCTTTTAAAACTTTATATTCATTCAATTCTTATGTAGAGTGTTTCTTTTAATTTCGTCGTTTGGCATAATAAGTGTTGAATCCACCAGAGAGATGAAACATACAAAGTATTAGGGCTAGGAATTTGGTTTGGGTCGGTTTTCGGTTTTTTTGGTTTTTGGATTTTGTGCCGAACTAAACCGAATAAATTTTGGTTCGATTCGGAAAATGGTTTATTCCGTTCGGTTTCTGGTTTTTGAAGTTTGGTTATTATCGGTTTATCGGTTCAGTTCGGTTACCGAAATTAAAATTTTTTTGTGTCGATCAGTTATTGAAACATAATTCGGTTCACTTCGAAAAAGTTCCGTTCGATTCGAAAATCGGATTATTCCGTTCGGTTTCTGGTTTTGAAGTTCGGTTTATTCGGTTAATTTTCAGTTAAGTTTTGGTTATATTTTCGGTTTTTTCGGTTCGTTTTTTTATTCGATTATTTTCGGTTTATCGGTACGGTTCGGTTCGGTTACCGAAATTGAAATTTTTTTGTGCCGATCAGTTATTGAAACATAATTCGGTTCGGTTACCGAAATTGAAATTTTTTTGTGCCGATCAGTTATTGAAACATAATTCGGTTCGGTTCGGTTTATATTCTCAGCCCTACCAAGTACCGGCCCTACCAAGTACCGTTATAGTATATGAAAACAAGCTTCAATAACGAACCCAAAACACCATAAACAGTAATACTATATAACAACAAAAACGGTACATGGGCTTTTTAATTCGAATTTACCTATAGTTATGGGCCGAATTCGACTACACATGGGCTGGATTCAAAAAGCCATATATATAATATAAACAAAGGAGAAACCTAAATATCGTTATTATACGAAAATTTTCTTAGGCTTTGGTGATTATCGATTTCCAGCGAAAATCATCAATTTTCTTGCACGTATAGCCTCGAACTCGAAGGTTCCCTCGCCGGAGACGAAATTATGCAGGGTTTAGCGGCGACCACTAACTCTCCCTCTCTAACCTTCCTCGCTCCCAGGTTTTCCTTCTCCTTCTCCAATTTTCGATGTTCCTTTGTCCTGTCATGATCTGGGAATCGCTTGATTCTTGTAATGGCATTGTTTGAATCCAATTCGAATCAATTTCCATAGTTTTGGCTATATATAAATTAAGGATTCGGTTAATATCTGGTGCATAAATTAGATTTAGGGTTTATATTTGTCACGAGAGGAGAAGTTTTTTGTGATCATGGTGTTCTCTAATTCTAGAGTATTTGATGTTAGTTTTCTTGTTTTATGGCTTTCAAATAGATTGATGTCATGATTTGTATAAAGCAGGAACAAATTCAATAGTCCATTAACAAAGAAATTTGTGAATCCAAGGGTGTGCTTCTCCAACTTTGTTCCTCTTTTACAAAGATGTCCTCGAGAAATTGTTCCTATTTTAGGTATAATTTGGATAATTAGCTATGAAAAACTCACCAGTTAATGTGATTCAACTTATCTCAAATGTTGAAATTTGCAGCACCATCGAACCCGCTCTTTGCTCGTGGCTTGCCACCATTGGTTCTTGGTTTGAAAAGACAACGGATATTGATAGAGCCTGCGAGGGCATATAAAGATGACTTCTTTAAAATCAAACTGCCTAAGATTGTAGAGAGACCTGAATGGTGGTGGAGGATTTTGGCTTGTATCCCTTATTTGATATCTCTCCAAATATCTGATGTTGGGTTCTACGTCCAACCATTTCTAGAAAGGCACGACGCAATTGGAGATATGATTTATTTTATCCCGGGAGCAATTAAAAGATGGCCAACCTGGTTCTTTATGGTATATTGTTACTTGGGTTATATGTGGGTGGTGAAGAACAAAGATCTACCTCATTACTTAAGGTTTCACATGATGATGGGTATGCTTCTTGAAACAGCTCTGCAGATCATATGGTGCACGAGCAATTTCTTCCCTTTGATTCATTTCAAAGGACGGTTTGGTATGTATTATTGGATGACGATTGGATTCACCTATATCTGTTTGCTTCTTGAATGCATTCGGTGCGCTCTTTCCGGGGTATATGCTCAGATTCCGTTTGTTACTGATGCCGCTTCCATTCACACTCTTTTTAACTTGGGAGGCTTTCAAAGACCACCTAGGTGAAAGGTGAAAACTGATGTTTTTGGTGTTTTGCATACTTGAAATAGGAACAAGTCTTTTAGTCTATTTTCTCCAGTGGATATTCTCATGTGTACAACAGAACTCTCTGTAGAATAGTTTGAATCGAAACCAAATGATTTTTAATTCCAATCTGGATTGCGAACCAAACTACCTTCAACCTAGTAAAACTTGGTACAAAACTCATCGACCGTTTAATCTATGAACTCGCATAACGAATGGCTACGGTTTAATTATTGGGGTCCACATTTCCATAGAATGATGGAGACAACATGGTATCAACCAAATCCATCTTCATAACAAAGTCTTGGTCTTTAAACCCTTTGATTGTTTCTAAACACAACATATAGAATGTCTACCTAGTATGTTATAAAAGTTAATTCTAATATTGAAAAATTCAATGGAGTAATCTTATGGAAAAACAAAAGATATGAGCATTTTTTTTTTTTTTGCGACTAAAATCTTTTATTGAAACTTAAATATTACATCAGAGTACAAAGGTTATACAAAACTTTAGAAAACAATTATTGTATAAGCAGAAATATGAGCTGAAAACGGTATCAACGAAAAGAAAATTAAACGATGCTTTTTTGAAACAAGCTTTATTCGCTAACAGGAAAATAAACCTGTTATGTTCTTTTTTCATACGTCGTTTTACTCGAATGTGATAGGTATGCCTTATTGGCACCACTTGTTTGAGTCTCCATATCACATAAGAACGCAATATAAACGCTGAATAGATTTTATTGGGTTGCGCAGTATAAACGCTGGATAGATGTCGTTAAGTTGTAATGTAATTAAGTGTTTATTTAAAAAAAAAAAAAAACATAAAAGTTTTAATATTAATGAAAAAGCTAAAAACACAATATTTTAAAAACAGAGGAGTATATAACAATAAAACTCACACCAAAAAAGAACAAATCGGTACATGGGCTTTTTAATTAGATTTTAGCTATAGTTATGGGCCGAATTTGACTACACATGGGCTGGATTCAAAAAGCCCATATATATAATATAAACAAAGTCGAAACCTAAATATCGTTATCACACGAAAATTTGCTTAGGTTTTTAGGGTTATCGATTCCCAGTAAAAATCATCCATCATTCTTCAATCCCAAGTTAGGTATTTAATATTCCTTCACTTTTATTATTATCAATCAGAAATCGTGAATCGTGATGCCTCCTCGGATTAAATCGAATTGTTTTGAAGATATGAATGATTTCGAAAGACTTCAAAACAGATTAGAATGGGAAGGTTTCACAGAAACAAAAGTAAAAAGTGATGGAAATTGTCAATTTCGTGCTTTAGCTGATCAGATTTATAATAATTCAGAATCTTATAAACTTGTTAGAGAAGAAATTATAAAACAGCTTAAATCTCATCCAAAGTTTTACAAAGGGTTTAATAATATTGGTAAAATGGATTTTTCAAATTATGTGAAGAATATGTCTAATAACTTTGTGTGGGGTGATGATTTAACTTTGAAAGCAGCAGCTGATTTTTATAGAGTTAAAATAATTGTTATTACTTCAATTAAAAGTATTCCTTCTATTGTTATTGTTCCTAAGTCAGTAAACCAATTTGAAGATAAGGTTGTTTATTTGAGTTATCTTGCTGGTGTACATTTTAACTCTATTCACTTAAACAACAAAGGTTCGGGTTTGGGTTCGGGTTCGGGTACTTCTTTGATCAAAGGTTCGGGTTCGGGTTCGGTTTCGGGTTCGGTTTCGGGTACTTCTTTGATTGAATTACATATGAAGAAGAGTAGTGGTAAAGAGAAGGAGGTGAAAAAGGAAGAGGAAGAAAAGGAAAAGGAGAGTAAGAATAATGAGAATCAAAAGAAGAAGAGAGGGAATAAGAAAAAGAAGAAGTGATGGAATAATAAGAACATCTTCATTGGTTAAGAATCCATTAGAAGTTCTTAATATTGTTTCAATTATATATTTTTGAAATTTTAGTTAGTTACATATTTGTTATTATTTTCAAAAGAGTGCAATGAAAATAGTGTAAGATATAGTTCTTGTGGGAGAATTTTTAGAACTTGTATCTTATGATGTAATTTTTTAAAAAAAATGAAACAATGAAATAAAGAGGAATTCAATAAATATGTGAAACTTAAACAATTATTTTCACTCATTAGATTCGTTTGAAGATTTATATTCTAACAATTCTTATGTACACTGCTTCTTTTTGTTTCCTCGTTTAAGCAAAAGTGTTTGAATCGACCAGAGAAATGTAACCAACATACAAAGTAACGATTTTAGTGTGGAAAAAGTAAAAAAAAAACACTTTTTTTTTTAGTTTCTGGCAAATACAAAGATATAAAAGCTTCAATAACGAACTCAAAACAACATACCAGTAATACTATATAACAACAAAACGAAAAACTAGAACAAACCACAATGATATATCAAATGGCCTAAAGTAAGGGAAGTAAAAGTTTATGTTGAGTGAAAATTAAAAACAACAGAAAAAAAAGAATTGAGTGGTAGAAAGACCAAATGATTTTGAAAGGTGTTTTATAAGAGAGAAGAAGACCTTTAAGATGCGACTGGTTTTGAAGTGGCTTTCTTAACTGCTTCTGCATAGGTCTTGTGTTGGTATGTTAAGGTTGATTCAAGTAAGTCCCATAGAGATGTCTTTGGGTTCCATCCTAATTATTATCCACACCAAATATCAGAAAAAACACACGTCAATTATTTGAACAAGCCATAGATTTCGGAATATCCGAGGGCTGGACCTAGGACTGGGCGTTCAGTTAGTTCGGTTTTTTTTTTGCCGAATTGAACCAAACTAAAGTTCTGTTCGGTTCGGCATTCGGTTTATTCGGTTCGGTTTTTCGTTTTTGAAGTTCAGTTTGTTCGGTTTGATAATTTTAATTTCGGTTAAATTTTTTTGATTTTTTCGGTTTTTTTGGTTTTTCCGGTTTATTTTAGCAAGTTCGGTTCGGCATTCGGTTTATTCGGTTTGATTTTTCGTTTTTGAAGTTCAGTTTGTTCGGTTCGATAATTTTAATTTCGGTTAAATTTTTTGATTTTTTCGGTTTTTTCGGTTTATTTTAGCAAGTTCGGTTCGGCATTCGGTTTATTCGGTTCGGTTTTTCGTTTTTGAAGTTCAGTTTGTTCGGTTTGATAATTTTAATTTCGGTTAAATTTTTTTGATTTTTTCGGTTTTTTTGGTTTTTCCGGTTTATTTTAGCAAGTTCGGTTCGGCATTCGGTTTATTCGGTTTGATTTTTCGTTTTTGAAGTTCAGTTTGTTCGGTTCGATAATTTTAATTTCGGTTAAATTTTTTGATTTTTTCGGTTTTTTCGGTTTATTTTAGCAAGTTCGGTTCGGCATTCGGTTTATTCGGTTCGGTTTTTCGTTTTTGAAGTTCAGTTTGTTCAGTTCGATAATTTTAATTTCAGTAAAAAAAAATTATTTTTTTCGGTTTATTTTAGTAAGTTCGGTTTGGTTAATTTAGTAAAAAGAAAAATGTCGCCGAACCGAACCGAACTAAAATAAAATTTGTGCCGAATTGAACCGAACTAACCGAATAAACCAAACCGAACTAAATTCGGTTCGGTTCGGTTAAAATGCCCAGGCCTAGCTGGACCTGAACAAGCAAAACAAGAGGAACTTACCAAGTTGACGGTTAATGATGGTCATGTCTGGGATTCTCTTGTCACTGTCATCATAACCTTCTCCATAAAATTCTTTGGAGCTCACATCTATTGTTGGACTTTCTATAGCTGTCTCTCCGCTCACTTTTGAGTAGACCTGCACCATTTTGTTTTTGCAGCATTTGAGTGTGCTATAGGCTAGCATTATCGAAAATCAATCGGCCTAATTTGTGAACGGAATTTTCTCACCTCGGTCATCATTTCAGCAAGTTGTCTTACTGTCACTTCATTGTTTGGGTTGCCTACATTGAAGATATGTCCATTGGCTCTCTCTGGGTTTTCCTGTCAAATATTCCGTAAACTGTTCAGATTCAAATTCTTTGATAACATTACCACAAAAAATAAATAGCACCAGGGGTAAGCAATGAATGAAACTTACAATCATTAAAAGGACAGCTTCAATGGCATCATTAATGTAGATGAAGGTTCTTTGAGATTCTCCACCATCCACAAGCTTAAGAGGCTCGCGTCGCAGAAGGTTCTGAAAATACCCCAAAAAGGTTTTAAAAAAGAAAGAATATTAAGCTGTAGCCATGAAAAGAACTTGGTTGTTGAACTGAGCTTGTATGCTTACGTTACTAAAGCATGCTAGAACACGTGGGACACCTTCGCTAGGACCATCAATGCCAGGGATGAAATCCATCCTAGGTCCAATCCAGTTGAATGGTCTTACAATGGTGAACTCGAGTCCATTCTCAGCACCCTCAGCTACAACCACAAACGAGTGAATTCGTGCCCAAAAGTACAGTGAAAATTCTTATCATGTAAAGAAAACTGCATACCGTAGACAAGTCTCTCAATAAGTTGCTTAGCACAAGCATATGACCACCTCTGCTTCTCAATAGAACCAAATATGCAAGGAGATGTATCTTCTTTGAGTACATAAAAATCAGGATCCTGTAGAAAACAAGGTGAGTATCATTTATGAGTAATGAAGAAACCACTGAAGACGAGTTAACTTTCACTTGACATAAGAAAGAAGACTAAGCAAGACTACAAAGCCTCATGTAGCAGTTGAGGCTCTAAGCCATACTAGTTAATTGCAGGAAAACAAACTATACATTCTCAATTTTTTAACACTATAAAAGTGGACGGTATTAGCTTAATACTAGTTTCCTTCACTCTTTTGAAAAGAATGTTTTAAAAACAATACAACAACAATAGAATACGAAATTTCCGAATCCAACTTCAGTGACTATACCATTGTACAAAAAGTAAATGTAATTATCAACATGAGAGTGACATTGAGCAGAAGGTGGTGTTCGAGACGAAAAATGAGATGATCAGAGTGTAGAGGAGGAAGAGCCTGACCTGACGCAGAGGATGATCCTTTGGAAGAAAGCTTCCTATAGTTTTTCCATACACTTCACAAGTGGAAAAGTGAATAAGACGCTTGTTGTTCTCTGAGCAGTATTTAACCTACAATGATCACTCAATGTCACAGCTAATATTTAGTACACCAAAATCACTGCAAAAGAGAACACCAAACGAAATACATACCACAGGAAGAGCATCGATGAAATTGCTGTAGATAGTGTCAAGAGGACGCGTATTGTAATCTGCTGGAGTACAGATCGCAGCGAGATTTATCGTCTGCAAAGTAAAACAATAGATTCACTATCTCGAGATACAAATGTAGGAAAGAGCATAGCCATTACGGAACTAATGAAGAAAATATAAGCGAAACATCAAAATGCTAACGATGAAGCTGAGATTTAAAATTCAATTTCCTAAAACGGATTAGATCTGAGTCTGTAATCAGCAAACGCACTAAGTATCGCTTCGAAATTTCCAACCGATTCAATTATTCCACTGTAAACTTGAAGAAGAAAGAGCAGATACCGAAAATTCCTAAAGACGAGTATCACATTCACATTCACATCAAACATTACGAAGAAGAGGCATAGAACATTACCAGATCTGCAATCTTAACCAATCCTTCGAGTCTAGAATCATGCTTAATGTTGATACGATGAAACTGGATCCGACCAGTCCACTCAAGCGTATTCGGTTCAAGCAAGTGCTTGATCTTGTCATTATAGACATCAAGCGCAAGAACCTTATGCGGAGTCTCCGTCATAAGCTTCTCACAAAGGTGAGAGCCAATGAAACCTCCAGCGCCAATCATACATATCGTCATCGGCTTAATCGGCCTGCCGTCTAGATCCAATCTACCGGCTCCATTAGACATTTTTTTGTCGGTGGAGAATCAGAATAGTGTGGAACCTCGTGAATCGTTACAATTGCTATCAATGGTGGAAGAGAGAGAGAGAGAGAGATTTGTTGTGCGAATCGAGAAAATGAAGAAAAAATGAGAGATGAGTATTTAAAGACGTGTGGATGATTAGAGAAATTATTATGATTCGTCGGTTATATTACTTGCCTCACTCCCACGTGAAATTAATGTCAATTATTATGAATTGTCCACGTGAAATTAAATTTTTTTGAATCTAGATTAGGTTTAATTTTAAGAGAAAATTTAGATTTAGATCTGACTTGAGTTGACTATATTCTATGTTTTCTAATTATTTGATCTTTTAAAAGCTTTTAAATAAACTACGTGAATAATTGTTGTTATTGTATTTGTTGATAAAATTTTAAATTTAAACTTTTAAATATGATATATTATTTGTCAATTTTTTAAAAAAACTATAAAATCTGTCAATTCTTTAAAAAAAAAACAAAATTAAGTCAATCATATTTTCTTATAAAAACTCTATAAACTATAAAATGAAGACTCATATCAAAATTACAAAATATATTTAAGTTGTGAAAATTTATAGGCAGTGTCAGTCCTACAGAAGTGCACAAAATATCTCTATTTTTCGATCTGAGAAGTATTGATGAATTGTCCAATCATTAGATTAAGGGAAATCTTCAGAAAACAAGGATTGTAAATTTATTTATCCATACAAAAGCTGTAAGCACAAGCTTGGTATGCTTGAGTTCAAGGTCGAGCCTGCTTATACGGTGTATTTAGATGGTTTTATCATGGGTGAGTCAGGCTAGCCTTGTTGGTGTTTCCATGCATTGGATCACCAAACCAAGTGACAATATGAGCGATTCTACGAAGTGCTCTGATGAAATGAGGAAGCTTGATCCCGCATATTCTCAGCTCCCATTCTCATTGTGGTCGTAATCCTTCTAGGCTTGTTTCGAGGGTTTAGTATCTTTATCAATTTAACTTATATGAACATTTTGCATACAAACTCATCCCCTGCTAATTGCTCTTTTATTTATCTCACAACAGTAATAAACTACTACACCAGCCGAAGAACACAACAATTTTAAAACATTTAGCACAAGTTTCTACTACACCAAACAACCAATATGATGAAACAAACCTAAGAATGTTCCTACTTAATAATTAGGGTTTATTGTTAGGGTTAGGGTTTTGTTACCGTTCCGCTATCGTTTCGTGACGGTTCCATTACTGTTATCGTTACGTTTTATAACACAAAGAGAAATAATTCATAAGAGTATGAGGTTTTATGTTATGTTTTACTGTTTTGTTACCGTTCTGATCCATTACAATTACCATTACTTTACCGTTCTGTTACAGTTTTGTTACGTTACCGTTCCGTTTCCGTTAGCGTCCAGTTTCGTTTATGTTCCATCACTGTTCTGTTTCCACTCTGTCACTGTTCCATTACAATTATGCGACAGTCCCGTTAGTGTTACAATTATGTTCTATAACAAAAAGGAAAATAATTCATAAGAGCAGTTTTATGTTATGCTTTATTGTTCTGTTACCATTACCTTTTGTCAAAGTTATTGTTACTTTACCGTTCCATTCCGCTACTGTTCTGTTACGTTTATGTTATGTTATCGTTTCCGTCACGGAACGGTAATGGTAACACAAAGGGAAGATAAATAATAAGAGCATCATGTTTTATGTTATGTTTTACTGTTTTGTTACCGTTTTGATCCGTTACCGTTCTATTACAGTTTTGTTACGTTACCGTTTCATTTCCGTTACCGTCCAGTTTTGTTTCTGTTCCATCACCGTTCCGTTTCCACTTCGCCATTGTTCCATTACAATTATGTGACGGTCTCGTTACTATTACCATTATGTTCTGTAACAAAAAGGAAAATAATTCATCATAGCAATTTTATGTTATGCTTTATTGTTCCGTTACCGTTACCTTTTTGTTAAAGTTATTGTTACTTTACCGTTCCATTCCACTACCGTTCTGTTATCGTTTCGTCTCCGTTCTATCACCATTCCATTACCGTTCTGTTCTTGTTATGTGACGGTTCCACTACTGTTACCATTACGGTCTGTAACACAAAGAGAACTAATTCATGAAGTCTTATGTTATGCTTTACTCTGTTACCGTTAGCGTTTCATTTTAGTTTTGTCACCGTTCCATTTTTGTTCTGTCATCGTTTTATTATTGTTCTGTTACCGTTCCATCATCGTTTTGTTACCATCACTGTATTGTTCCGTCCACCATACTGCTCCGTTACCAATCCAAAGAATGATTTAATTTGTGTTTTTGAAGTAACCTACAAGAAAATGCTCAATAAGATGAATATGAAGAAGATGCCATTAAAAGAACCTATTACGTAATATTCTCTGCAATTTCATTATCCGGATCATCTAAAAGAAGAAGACATAATAGAAGTTTTGTGGTCAATACTAAGAATTAATTAGTGATACATCTATATATATAAAGTTGAAAACACTTTTTTCATAGAGAGTGTCACATTTACATATCTAAAATTGTGACACATAATCTCATATAATCTCTTAAATTTTAGATAATTTTAATTTTAATTATTAAACCTTAATAATCATAATTAATAATAATTATGATGTATTATATACTATATAACAAAGAATGAGCAACGGAGGAACAACAGCTACCCACTGGCTTTGGATTAAGAAGATGAAAGAGATTTTTTTTCCATTTTTTTGGTCACAAAATATGCTTCTGATGAGGATAGAAGCGGCAGCAGTACACTGGGGAATGTGGTAGAGCAACGACCAATCGAACATGATTTCCGCTAATAACTTTAGACACATGATAGGTGTAGAATTTAAATCGTAAAACTAATACTGCAGAGAACAAATCAATATAGTAAAGTATAGGGTCGAATCCTACAGAGACTAGTAAGTACACGTTTTAGTTAATTCTCAAATCAAGCTAAAGCAGAAATAATCAAGTTTGGTTGTGATCAAAATAAAAAAGTAAATTAAAAACGGTTGTAAACTATAGAATAAAAGCGTCAGGATTCAGAGAAAGCACAAGTAGTAAGGTTTAAAAGTCAAATTATCATTCAGGGATTTTCTTTGAAAATAGTTATCTACATGAAAAACAAAGATGAAATAATCTTCTCTCAGAGTATTAAATCCTATGCTCAAATTATCAGAAACAAACTCTCGCCGTCTTTTAAATAATTGAATATGCATTACAGTTCAGATTCAATTATTCACAAGCATTCAAGACAATACTCTCGCAAGCAAAGACACCTATTCATCTAACTATATCCAACTTCTAAACCAATATAAACCAAATCTCTTTGTGTTTATTAGTCTAATATCAACGAACTAGATGACCAATCTAATTCATGCATTAATAACAAGTATAGACTAAAAACCTAACAATTGTTATCCCCTTATGATAAATCTAACAATCAAAATCTGATTTCTCTGGGAAACCCTAAAACCTAACAAGTGAATTACTTAGACATTGACAAGCAAACACAAATCAATATCATTGAAGAACACATAATAAAAATATAATATATTATTAAAAAAATACAAAAATCTTCTCCAAATAATATCCCAACATTAAATTATAAATCAAATGATGTTGATTTAAATCCAATAACACCATAGATTTCCACTATTATGTAAAATTGAGTGATACCAAATAAAATTCAACAAATGAATACTCATGAATGGGCCATGTTGGAGTAGATTCAAATTTAGTAAGATGGGCTTCGAAATTGACCCAGTTAGATTCTAAAAAGGAGGGGCTTATAAGTAATTTAAGAAAAGTTCCAAAGCGCGGGAAAATGATAAAAAAGATATTGTCACAAAGCCATACCCTAATTTTTTCTCAGAACTAGTTCGTCTTCTCCAGTCAAAAAAAGCTTTAACATAGGAGTATTCCTCTCTCGTGATTGGTCAATCGCCGATCCTTAGGTTAGAAAATGAGAGGAGATAATCGGAAATGGGATCGAAAGGACTCGCGGAAGTCGAATATGCAGAAAGTAGTTAGTACTGCGGAAGATGAGCTCGAAGCTAAACTCGGATTTGGGCTTTTTTCCGAAGGGGAAACACGCCTTGGGTGGCTACTCACATTCGCATCAGTAAGTCTCTGATTATATCACTCTCTTCTGAATTCAACCTTGTTACTGAGAGTATGTTGCAGTCTCGATTTCAGTTCTTACAATTTTCGAATTTCTGTAAATACGAAGAGGGATTTGCTAGCGAGCCATACATTTAACTCCATAATTACGGGAATTTAGGATTCTGATAGATTAAAATAGGCATTTCCCTCTTTATTGGATAGAGATGCGAAAGTGTGAGAATAGTTACTAGGTTTCACCTCGTTTTAGTCAATTCATCTTCCTGTAATCTTTCAATATGCCAAAAAGAGATTGGGTTCATTAATCTGGTGAACTACCTTGTAATTCTATGGTCAATTACTAGTATATATTGATTGGTTATTCTACTATGTTTTGCAGTCATCTTGGGAAGATCCTGATACTGGGAAAACCTTTAGTTGTGTGGACCTTTACTTTGTTACTCAGGTGAGTTGTTGTATGTTATCAATACTACGTCAGCTTCGTATAAACTGATGAATATTTTTGTCGCATTTTTCCTAAATTTAAACTGGGTTTTGCTGAATTTTTCAGGACGGGTCTTCGTTCAAGACAAAGTACAAGTTCCGACCTTACTTCTATGTAGCCACGAAAGTATGGTGATTTTCTGTCTGTAAATCATCTGAATGTTGCTTGAGTCATTCACTTGTTGTTTTTCTTGTGTGTTAATAAAACTGCAATGCCAATTTACAGGAAAAAATGGAAATGGAAGTTGATGCCTATTTGAGACGCCGATATGAAAGACAAGTTGCTGATATTGAGATTGTTGAAAAGGAGGATCTTGATCTTGTAAGTCAGTGTTAAATAACTTGTTCTGGTGGAAGTTTGACTTTCTACTTACTAGACTTAGTTAATTTGCCAGATGATTAGTGTGATTGTTTTCTCTGTAGAGAGACGCCTACAACCTTTAGTTGTTAACTTTTATCATCTTCCTGTAACTAAATAAAACTGAGCAGGTTTCGTAATTATTCTAAATGTGATCTTGCATTCATATTCTGAAATATCTATGCTTTTGCTAGTATGTAACATGGCTGTAAAGATAGATTCCCAGGGTATTTCAGGATTTCTGTAGTCTTCATTTCGCTAAGTGTATCTTTCTAATTTTTTTTTCTCTGACCTGCCAATTTGCTTTTGTTTATTTCTTATGCTCATGAGCAGAAAAATCATTTAGCTGGGCTGCAGAAGAAATACCTAAAAGTATCATTTGACACTGTGCAACAATTGATGGAAGTCAAGAGGGATCTGTCGCATATTGTTGAACGAAACCAGTCAAAATTTGATGCGATTGAAGCGTACGAATCCATATTGGCTGGAAAACGGTAAGACACTGTGTGTTTCTTTTGGTGGTTGTTAAATTAAACTCTGTTGTTTCTTAGTTGTTCACGTGTTTTAAATACCCTGGTCACTTACATTTTTTTTTTGGAATGCAGAGAACAACGTCCTCAAGATTGCTTAGACTCTATGGTGGACCTCCGCGAGTATGATGTTCCTTATCATGTTCGATTTGCAATTGATAATGGTAACCTGTTTATCCAAACTAGTATTTCTGTTTAGTCCTCGAGATTATCAAAATCGTGATGCTTCTTCTTGATTTACAGATGTGCGGAGTGGGCAATGGTACGATGTCAGTATTTCCAGCACCAATGTCATCCTAGAAAAGAGGACAGATCTTCTTCAACGCGCAGAAGTACGTGTTTGTGCATTCGATATAGAGACATCAAAGCTTCCGTTGAAGTTTCCAGATGCTGAGTATGATCAAATTATGATGATATCCTACATGGTCGATGGGCAAGGTTTTCTAATTACTAACAGAGAGGTAACTGTTATATACACTTTTCTGTGTTGAATATGATTTTATAGATGATGATATCTCGCATTATGGATAGGGATAGTTTCCAAATAATTAATGGAGAGAAGCTGCTAAAATAGTCCTGCTTTGCCGTCTTTTGGATTATGCTGACTGCTGAGTAATCAGTAGAAGAAAAACTCCTAAAGACGGGTATTTCCTTAAAAATTAAGTGCACTCTTACTAACCAAGGAAACAGAAATGATCCATCTAAAATTAGCTTGCTGTGCCTGACTGATTTGGTATGATGTGGCATTAAGACTGACTGTGGACTATATAATTTTACATGATAACTGATTTATAACGATTTTCATTGCATATGTCATCCCTTGTTGATATCTCAGATGTATCTCTCTTTAAACATCTAGGTCACTTCATTCTCGTTGATTACATTTGTTTTTTTTTGCATTTAAAACCAGTATGTTGGCAATGGCAAAGACGTAGAAGATCTGGAGTATACACCCAAACCAGAGTTTGAAGGGTATTTCAAAGTTACTAACGTTAACAACGAGGTAAAGTAAACTATTTCCCGATTTGAGTAATATATCA
Organism: Iberis pinnata; assembly: GCA_900406425.1. Taxonomy (NCBI): domain Eukaryota; kingdom Viridiplantae; phylum Streptophyta; class Magnoliopsida; order Brassicales; family Brassicaceae; genus Iberis; species Iberis pinnata. The sequence continues at coordinate 27,517 of OVBE01000158.1, forward strand.
GAAACATTGATGAGCTTAGGATTGAGTTACTTTCTTGCTTTTTTCTTGTAGGTTGAACTCCTTCGAAAGTGGTTTTCCCATATGCAAGAGTTGAAACCGAGTATTTATGTTACCTACAACGGTGACTTTTTTGACTGGCCATTTATAGAACGGAGAGCATCCCATTATGATATCAAAATGAATGAGGTACGCAGCATGTTTCCTTCATTATGGTTTAGTTAAAATTTCATCTGTCTGCGTGACTACAAGGAAATATATTATCTACTTGCAAATTATGTTAGCCTCTGCTTAATAATAGATTAGTAATGCTGCTCAAGTGCTTCCTAGGCGGTTACCAAGATGCCTACTCCTACATATTGTTTGTCTCCTTCTTGTATATATATAAACTTTCACCTTTCATATATTGAGTGACATGTGTTTAGTGTTTACACTTACGTCTTCTGAGATTTGGAACTTTCCACTCATCCCCAAGCTTTTTTTTATCTATTTTAAAACCTCTACTACTCCAGTTACTTGCTTTTTTGTTCTTCTCAGTTTCACTGTAAATTGTAGTTCAAGTGCGATTCCACAGTTTTCTGGAGTTTTTTCTTATTTCTTGGTTGCAGGAGTTGGGATTCCGTTGTGATCAGAATCAAGGTGAGTGTCGAGCTAAGTTCATTTGCCATTTGGATTGTTTTGCTTGGGTGAAACGTGATAGCTATCTTCCTCAAGGAAGTCATGGTCTGAAGGTTTATTGACTTCTTTCTCTTCACATTTATGTATCTTTTGTGGTCGCTGGTCATATATTCCTTTTGTGACGGATATCATATTATGATTATGAGTTATGCTCAACTCTTAATTTCATACCAGGCTGTTACAAAGGCAAAACTGGGTTATGATCCAGTAGAAGTCAACCCAGAGGACATGGTTCGGTTTGCGAAGGACAAGCCACAGGTATTGCTTAGAAATTAGACATGGTATTTCCACATGACATACATGTTTAGAATTGGAGTCTGATGGCGCTGGTGTGGGCTAGAGTAACAGTTAGTGATATTTGATCAAGTAACTCAACTACCTCTCTCTTCAAGAGTTGAAGAAATCTTCTCCTGCTCGTGTTTACTCAGTGTCTTATCAGGACGCAAAATTTAGAAGGGAACAGAGATGTTGTGACTGATAACTTCAAGCAATTGTTGATCTTCTAGTCTATGCTTTATTACTTGAAAAATATTGTATGGAATTGGGTGTTTATATCTTATTTCTATTCTCTGTTGCAGACAATGGCATCCTATTCTGTCTCTGATGCTGTTGCAACTTATTACCTATACATGACATATGTCCATCCGTTCATTTTTTCTCTTGCAACAATCATCCCAATGGTCCCTGATGAGGTTTTACGTAAAGGGAGTGGCACCCTTTGTGAAATGCTTCTGATGGTTGAGGTAACTTCCATATACTACAAGGTTTATAACAATCTTTACTTTGTGGCAGATTCTATTAATTGAAAGTCTTCCATTCTCAGCACAGGCTTACAAGGCAAATGTTGTATGTCCCAACAAAAATCAAGCTGACCCTGAAAAGTTCTACCAAGGTCATCTTCTTGAAAGTGAGACATATATTGGTGGCCATGTAGAGTGTCTCGAAAGTGGTGTTTTCAGATCGGATATTCCAACCAGTTTTAAGCTTGACTCATCAGCATATCAGGTAAGATATCTGCTCTTTTTTTATTCAATGTTCTTTTTATTGTTTTCTGCTAAATATTGCTTTTTCTGGGATAGTTTCTATTAAAATGCCGGTTATTTTTATGTAAATCCCTCTGAAGAGGTGGAGTTTATAGTAAATAGTATGTAGTTTGTAATAGGTGCCTGAAGCAAAATGTTACCTGTTCTATTTCGTGTGATTGTGTCATAGCTAATTTACGCGCCAATCTGATATTGGGTATCTTTTATTGCCAGCAACTGATTGATAACCTTGGCCGGGATCTGGAATATGCTATCACTGTAGAGGGGAAAATGAAAATGGATTTAGTTTCCAATTATGATGAAGTAAAGGACGAAATTAAGAAAAAGGTAATGAGTTCCTCTTCTCAAGTAGAGATAGTGAACCCCATTTTTTTGTCAGCACGCTGTTTCTCGTCTCTTTGAATGGCTTACAGCCTTACACTGCATACACATTTCAATCTGGGAGAGTTTGTCTACACACTCCAACTCATATATATGAGATTTCTCATGTAGAGTAATCCCAGTAGGGCTTGAGGAAAAACATACTTAACCCAGAAGATAGTTTATTAAGTACCCTCCAATTGTTGTCACCAACTAGGCCTCTGCATGCTTGGATATCGTAAACAGAGCATAAAACATGATAGTCTTATAAATTATTTTCCTTTGTGTTACCTGACTCGGGTGACGACCTAGTTCTATATGATTTAGAGGTTCTATTACCATGCAGCTTGAGAAATTACGAGATGACCCTATACGTGAAGAGGGGCCTCTTATTTACCACCTTGATGTTGCAGCAATGTATCCAAATATCATCTTAACAAACAGGCTTCAGGTACATCAAACCTCCGTTTACTTGTTTCTAACTGATTTTGGGTGTTGATACTCGTAATTGTATATCGGTATCTAACAAATTAACACAACCATCACTTTTTAAGATTATGATACCGGCATAAATATTATGCTAAGTAAAAACATGCTCTTAATTGTCAGCCACCATCAATAGTTACGAATGAGGTTTGCACAGCATGTGATTTCAACCGCCCGGGGAAAACATGTCTTAGAAAACTTGAATGGGTTTGGCGTGGGGTGACATTCATGGCAAAGAAAAGGTTTAGCTTTTTTTTGGGTCAAAAGTTTAGCTTAAATATGATTTTAAACCTTGTAGGTCTAGTCTTAAGTTGTTATCATTCTTTCAAATGTTTTGGCAGTGATTATTACCATCTGAAGAAGCAGATTGAGTCTGAATTTGTTGATGCTGGTGCAAATATTCAGACTACAAAATCTTTCCTTGATCTGCCAAAGGTGGAACAACAATCTAAACTGAAAGAGCGACTGAAAAAATATTGTCAGAAGGTACTTTCTCTCTCTCTCTCTCTCTCTCTCTCTCTCAAAGATATCTTCTTTGCAATTTCAATGTATAAAGGCAAGCCATTGTGCATTTGGCAGGCATATAGGCGAGTACTTGACAAGCCAATCACTGAAGTTCGTGAGGCTGGGATATGCATGAGAGAAAACCCGTTCTATGTAGACACTGTTCGGAGGTGCATGGCTTTTCTTTTCCCATTGCTGTTCTTGATTGAGACCTTGTTTGGACGTTTAGTCTTTTGATCATCTTTCTCTTTTTGGTGAATATACCAATTACTAATGATGATGAAAAATTTAACTAAGTGGTGTTTATATGTAACTAAAGCTTTCGAGATAGGAGATATGAATACAAAACACTTAACAAGGTCTGGAAGGGAAAATTGTCAGAGGCCAAGGCTAGTGGCAATTCAATTAAGATCCAGGAAGCACAGGTATTCTCTTATGCTTTGCTCATATACATGATCTTTGCAGTTTCTTTTAAATGATTTTGACATTAATTTATTGCAACAGGACATGGTAGTGGTTTATGATTCCTTGCAGCTAGCTCATAAGTGTATACTTAATTCCTTCTATGGATATGTCATGCGAAAGTGAGTATTCTGTTCTCTTGCAAAGAACCAGGACTTTGGTTCTATCTTCATTGTCTCTTCCATTTAGGTTGACCCAAAGCTCTACTTGAAATCAATTCCAGGGGTGCAAGATGGTACTCCATGGAAATGGCTGGTGTAGTGACCTATACTGGAGCCAAAATCATCCAGAATGCCCGTTTGCTTATCGAACGAATTGGGAAACCTCTTGAGCTGGATACAGATGGTATATGGTGTGCTCTCCCTGGATCTTTTCCTGAGAACTTTACTTTCAAAACGATGTAAGATTTTGCAATCTCCATGAGTTAGGAGCTTTCTTGTTCTACATTTTTTTAATATATAGGAACATTTCCGGTCAAGATATTTAAGAAATTTTTATTAAGAGGGAATAGCAGTTTCTTGTGTACTCAAGACGTTAAACTAACTGTTAATGGTTTTCGGTTACTGCAGAGACATGAAGAAATTCACGATCTCTTATCCGTGTGTAATGCTTAATGTTGATGTGGCAAAGAATAATACAAATGATCAATATCAGGTATACTAAGCTATCCCTTAGCTTTTGTGTTTAGTCTTTAATAAGCAGATGATATAGCAATTTGCTCTGTGCTCAGTTTCTATTGTCGCTTTGATTATCGATTCTGGAACAGACTCTTTTGGATCCTGTACGGAAGACATATGAGTCTCATAGTGAATGCTCAATTGAATTTGAAGTGGATGGACCATATAAGGTATGCCTATGTGCTCTTGACACTTTGACTTGTGCTCCTTTAAGTTGCTGCACAAAAATATTATAATCTTGTCCACTCAGGCAATGATTATTCCTGCATCCAAAGAAGAAGGGATCTTAATTAAGAAGCGGTATGCTGTTTTCAATCATGACGGAACCTTAGCAGAACTCAAGGGGTTCGAGATCAAACGTAGAGGGGAGTTGAAACTCATTAAAGTTTTCCAGGTACTCTTTCCTTTTCTTGTGTTGTAATAATTCATGAATATTGTTGCTTTATCTATATTCAGGCTCAATGCAATTGAGTGTATTTTCGCCTGATCCAGTTGTATTAGAAAATCCTTCTAGAAGCAGTGTTATGATTCCAATTTTGATGTTTTTGCCAAAGTTATTCTCCGTACGGGGAATTTCCAATGGTTCTATATTGCTTGTTCAGATGACCATTTAGGAATAGCAACTATCAAGAGTACATCTTCGACTTTCATTTTCCATAAAAGAAAGAAATTCTTAATAAAGTCTCTGCTAGATTGCAAAATGGTTGTTGCATTTATTTTGTTTAATCATCTCCATCCTATCTAACGGATTCTTGCTTTTACTTAAGCGTAATTACATAGATGGATTGCAATGTAGTAAGACGTTCATGATTTAGTGACACAAGATTCCCAAGAAAATAGGCTGAGTTTTAACACACTTCATGGAGCCGACAGACTCTTAATATTCATATTTTTTTGTCTTTCCTTTCCCTTCAGGCCGAGCTTTTCGACAAATTTCTCCATGGATCGACTCTTGAAGAGTGTTATTCTTCTGTCGCAGCCGTTGCAAATCGATGGCTTGACCTACTCGATGTATGTCAAGTATCTAGCTTCTTTGTTAGTTGATTAATTTTTTTTACTGAGCAAGTGAGCAGGATAACTTTTCACATAGGTGCTGCCAAATTCTCTTATTTGCAATTGCAACAGGATCGTTTTGCTCATAGGTTTTCCCTTCACATTTTCTTCAGAATCAAGGAAAAGATATTGATGATGAGGAACTATTAGATTATATATCAGAATCAAGCACCATGAGCAAATCGTTAGCAGACTATGGTGAGCAAAAGTCATGTGCAGTGACCACAGCAAAACGCCTGGCTGAGTTTCTTGGTGAATCGATGGTCAAAGACAAAGGACTGCGTTGCCAATACATTGTTGCTTGTGAACCAAAGGTACATTTTTTGTCAACTTGGTATTTTGTGGAACTTTTATACTCCCTATTCGACAACTACTTGAGGATTACTAGACTTGGTTACTTTAAAAGGTAATCCATTTCCAACACAAGCCAGGCTGCCAAGGAAAACCAAAATGTTAGGTCTCATGAAAAAATTGACTTGTAGTGGTTCACATACTTTCTTCCACCTTTACTGATATTCTTGTTTGGACAAGTAACACTAGTGGATGACTGGACACTCATCTGTGTCAGGTACATAGTACCACATAAGCTTGCATTAGCGAACAATCTCCACTATTGGAGGTTCTTTTAGTTAGAAAGGATGCTAATGTTTACATTTTCTCTGGGTCAAGAATGTTGTCACATGCGAAATATCTGTTTTGGGAATGTTACTTACCTCCCAAAAAGTATTTACTATCCATTAAGCATTTCTCGTAGCATACTGTCTCATTTACACTTTTCATTCTATTATAGTTATTATAGGTTATAACTTAGCAATGTTTTCATGATCAGGGGACACCTGTAAGTGAACGTGCTATTCCTGTTGCCATATTTGGAGCGGATCATGGTAATATTCTTTTGTTATTTGGTGTGTTTATGTATTATCGTGTTCTTAATGTTCAATTGTGATGTAATCTTCAAAATTTACAGAACAGCATTTTCTGCGAAGATGGTGCAAGATATCGTCAGATGTCATCAAAATCCGTTTAATCGTAGACTGGTCGTATTACAAGCAGCGTCTAAGTTCAGCTATCCAAAAAGTTATTACCATTCCTGCTGCAATGCAGAAGGTTCATTGTGACTATTCTCACCTATTTTGTTTTGCTTAATATTCTTTCTGTAAACATCTAACGACTTATATGACATCTATAGGTGACAAATCCCGTGCCTAGGGTTCTTCATCCTGATTGGCTTCATAAAAAGGTACGTGAGAAAGAGGACAAATTTCGCCAGAGAAAACTAGTTGATATGTTCAGCTCAGCAAACAAAGACACCGTGTTAGAAACAAATGACTCACTGGGTCAAGGTAATTTTGAAGATATTGAGGATTTTGGCAAAGCAAACAGGCCTGCCGTAAAGGGGCCAAAGCCCGTTGCACGCTCTTATGAAGTCAATGAAGAACAGTCTGAACTTGAGCAGCAAAAGAGCCTGGATCCAAATGGTGAAGATATCTCATTTAAGAACATTGACAAGAACGTGGATTATCAAGGATGGCTTGAACAGAAAAAGAGAAAATGGAAAGTAAACCTAGAGAAGAAGAAAAAACGAAGGTACTTTTCTTGATTCTAGTTACTCCTGGAGTTCATTTTAACAAGAAGGTTTTGATTCGTATAAAGATGTAGTTCAATATTACATTCACTGCTTCGCAACTTTCTTAACTCGTTGACTGTGTATCCCTTATTTCTGTAGGTTGGGTGATGTAAGATCTTCAAACCAGATTGATGCTCACGAGATAAATAAAAAAGTCTCACAGGGAAGAAGAGGTGTAGGTTCATACTTTAGGAGGCCTGAAGAAGCTTTGACTAGTTCATATTGGCAGGTGTGCACAGCGACCTGAATGTATTTTTCTATATTTTCCCTTCTTTTGTAACTATTTAACATTGTCCTTCCGTCTTTTTCAGATAATACAGCTGGTCCCTAGTCCCCAGAGTGGGCAATTTTTCGCTTGGGTGGTTGTGGAAGGATTAATGCTTAAAATCCCATTGACGATCCCAAGGGTGTTTTACATTAATTCCAAAGCTCCTATAGCTGGAAAATTCCCCGGAAAGTGTGTCAACAAGATTCTTCCTCATGGAAGGTCTTGCTATAATTTGATTGAGGCATGTCTTTTAACCACTACATTTTTCCTGTTTTATTCCTTCTAGTTAGTAAAATTTTTGTTTATTTCTATACAGGTTGAGATTCAAGAAGAACAATTTAAAAAAGAAAACAAAAAGCTTGCAGCTCTTCTTGCAGACCCTGAAATTGAGGTGAGATCTTTTATAGAGTAATAAAATAAAGTGCCAACAGTAGCCTAACCTTTTAACAAATACCCATCACATGCCTGATGTTTTAAAAGAACTTTTCTTAGTTTAGTCAGCCAATAGCCACTAATTCTGTGATTTCTGGTAGGATTATGTTCTTGTGAGTAGACAACTTTTACATGGAATCTGGGAATCTGAATTTTTATACTGTAAGATTGGCTGCATAAGTATCCTGTGTAAAGAAATGGAATTGGAGTTTAAAAGTGATGGTTAGCTTTTGTCATTATGCATGCCACTATGTTCATTTTCATAAAGAGAATACCATGTTTGTGCTCGTTAGTCTCATGTTGGACTTTGGCAGGGCATATATGAAACTAAGGTGCCTCTGGAGTTTAGTGCTATATTTCAGATTGGATGTGTTTGCAAAATTGATAACACAGCCAAGCACCGCAACACTCAAGATGGATGGAAAATTGGTGAACTTCATATGAAAACTACGACTGAATGTCACTACTTGGAGCGATCAATTCCACTTCTTTACTTGTATAACAGGTAGAACTCCATTTTTAAGTAAAATGATGACCCCTTTTCTGAGGGAAACAAGTTCTACTATATGCAATTTCTGGTGGAGGAAGCCTTCCATTGTAAAATTTTATCGGGGAATTTCTTTGTCACAGTGTCTGTTATTTTCACAAATAAGTTCCTTTTACGTTTGTTTATTTTCCTTTTTGGCATGTTATTGTGTCATTGATACATTCACATTCCATAATCTCATATCTCATGGTTTCCTTGTTTGCAGCACCTCAACAGGACGTGCTATATATGTTTTATACTGTCATGCATTGAAGCTTATGTCTGCTGTGGTAGTTAATCTATATGGCGACAAGGAATTGTCATCATCTACCCTAGATAGACAGTTTAAAGATAGTTGCCAAGAATTGTCACTTGAGTCTTGGGATGGTATCCTTTTCCAGGTAAACTCTAAAATCATTACCTACGACCCTTGCAATAACTGTCCTGCATTTTTTCAAGTATTTCTGAAAGTTAATCATCAGGTGGACTATGTTGACCATCCTGAAGCTGCCAAGAAGATTATACAAAAAGCTATAAGTGAATACAGGTAACTTATTTTCTTGATTTCAATGTTGCAGTGAATCCCGTAGTTTCTCTACTGCTGATCAGTTGGGTGTGCTTTTTCGTATTTAGTTTATATGCTTGCGTAATGTGGTTCTTCTTTTTAGTTCTTATTAGATAAATTCTATAAGTTAATTGTCAAAAAGCAAAAACAACTTGGTTGTCTGGTGTAAGAATGACGTATTTTGGACTTCTTTTAGAAGGCCATGTCAGGTCATCCCACTCTGGTTTGACTTTTCCCATTGTTTCCTTTTCTCGCAGAGAGGAAAATAGTGGACCAACTATTGCAGTCATTGAATGCCCTGACTTTAACTCCATGAAGGAAGGTATAAAGGCCCTGGATGATTTCCCATGTGTGAGGATTCCCTTCAATGGTGATGACAATAGTTATCAGGTTCCTTTACTGATCTACTAATTGGTTACTTTTTTCTTTTACTTTCTGTTATGGTAGACTTTAATTAATCAAGTAATGATGAGTATGTATGTGGCGCTGTGGTTGTGATTCATAGCCTGTCTCCTGGCAACGTCCAGCAGCAAAAGTAGCGATGTTCCGTTGTGCTGCAGCATTTCAGTGGTTGGATCGGAGGATTGCACAGTCAAGATACGCCCATGTAGGTTATGCTTTTAAAGTGGCATTGTAGTCCTTCATGTTATTGCTTTTGTGCAGTTATTGACATTTACTGTACAACTGGCTAGGTGCCTTTGGGGAATTTTGAACATGATTGGTTAACATACACAGTAGATATCTTCCTGTCCAGGGCACTCCGCGACCAACAGCAGGTTTGATAAACATTTACCTGATTGGTTAACATTCCACTACTACATTATTTGCCTTCCTTTTTTTTTCTTCTTGTTTTGCTGTTTCCTCCTGCTCTATGCCTACAGCTTCAAGATTATATTCCTGAAACTTTGGCAAAAGGCTATTCTCTAGATATCACTGAATTTGATTTCTCTCTTTCTTTTTTTTCAGAAGTACCTATAATGTATGTAAGAAAAGAGCAGCTTTTCCATATCATTAAATTTTGTTTTGTATAACAGGTCCTTTGGGTCTCAGATAATGGTGTTCCAGACCTTGGAGGTATAAACAATGAAGAGACACTCTTTGCTGATGAGGTATGTCAGCAAATGATTTTTTCTTTTTGGTCTTTGGTTTGTGTGTACTTTGTCATGATTTTGCCCATCCCCATGGATTTTTGTGTGGGCTATCAAGGTGATCACTTGGATGCTTCTTTGTCACAGGTGCAACATACAAGTTTGATATACCCTGGAGCTTATAGAAAAGTTTCTGTGGAGTTGAAGGTCATACACTTTTTTTCCTTAATCGCCGTGCTTATGTGGATTTTGTTCTAACTAGCATGCTTTGTGCAGATACATAACTTGGCTGTTAATGCCCTTCTGAAAAGCAACCTTGTGAGTGAGATGGAAGGAGGCGAGTTTTTGGGGTTTGAACAGGATGGGAGTTCAAACGTCAATACCAGTTTTGATGAGACCACTGGGTGTGCTCAAGCATTTCGCGTCCTGAAACAGTTGATTCAGAGTTGCTTGGCTGATGTGCGTAAATCTGACAATATATATGCTGATTCCATTTTGCAACGCTTGTCTTGGTGGCTCTCCAGGTATATGATTATATCACATCATGTTACTTATTCACTTTATCCTTGACTCATTTACAATCTGTAATTTTATACTGCAGCCCTTGCTCAAAGCTTCATGATCCAGCTCTTCATCTCATGCTTCACAAGGTAAAAGACATGTAACGCTGTGCTTTTTATCTGTATAAATGAGTTGGAACAGTTGAATTAGCAAACACTATGCCAATTCTTCCTTGCTTCTCTGCCTGGAATGTTCTTAATAAAATTGTTAACTGAATCTGTTGCTTACAAATTAAACGTCTTTTTGTTACGCCTGTCATTACCTAAGCAGCTTTAAGATCTTAAGATTTGCCAGTTATATCAGTTTCTATTTGCTTTAAATATTTTAATGCATTTGACATCTTGTGGTTTTTGTCGATATTGTAGGTCATGCTAAAGGTGTTTGCGCTGCTTTTGACTGATCTGCGAAGATTAGGTGCTATAATAATATATGCAGACTTCTCAAAAGTCATTATCGACACAGCGAAATTTGATGTATCTGCTGCTAAGGCTTATTGTGAAAGCTTGCTCACAGCGGTGGGGGATAGGTTGGTGTCTTCCTTGCCCAGCATATACTTCTATGACTCTATATCTCTAACTGGCTTTACTCATTTACCTGTAACTTGTTCTTATTATTTTCCCTGACAGCGATATCTTTGAGTGGATCTTGCTTGAGCCGGTTCATTACTGGCACTCATTACTTTTCATGGACCAGGTTTGAGCTTTTATGTCTTTAACTTGTTTTAAATTGTAAAGTTATTAGGCCATGAACGCAAAATTGAGCCTCAAAAGGGAAATGGAAAGGTGAAAATCAATGTAGTTCAAGAAAATAAAAAATGGGCTAGGGAAATATAAACTCCCCTGGATGGTTAAAAATTATATCCAAGTTTCAAGAAAATTTATTAAAATTCAATCTTCCTTTATATTCATGTTTATTTGTTGTTATCTTTGTCAATACTTCCTTCATTGTTCTTGGTTCTTGCTATCGCCTTTACTCAATATTTCCCTTCTTCAACATTTTAGTATAACTACACTGGTATCCGAGCTACCGATGATGAAATTTCACTTGCCGAGGTGACTATTGAACCAAAATGGAGTGTTGCACGGCTTTTACCCGATTATATTCAGGTTTGTAGATAGATTCCTCTTCCAAATCAATTTTCACTTAGCAGAACAAAATATGTCAATGACACATGCATTTCATCTATCTTGGCAGAGGGATTTTATCGCAGTCGTTGCCAAGTTTATATTTGACCCCTGGAAGTTTGCACTTGAGAGAAAAATGGGCAGTTCACAGAGTTTAGAGACACAGATGGTAGAAGATCTAAGAAAAGAGGTAGCTCACTTGATTTATTTCTCATTCAAGCAATAAATTGTCTCCTCATTTCTTTATTTCTTTTCTTTTCTCCAGATAGGATCCACCTTCATAAGTATGCTTTTTAAGAAAATCGATGATATCATGGAACATATGAAGGAGATGAATGTTTCAAATACATCTTCGAGTTCTGGTCAAACTCCTAAAGGAAATTACACGTTAGAATTTATACGAATTATCTCTGCTGTTCTAGCTCTTGACCAAAACGTCCAGCAAGATGTTCTGGTAAGCACTCTATTCTATTGGATAACTATATTGAGTATTCATGGTCCACTGAATAGATCATTTAAAAACGTTCCAATAAAGCATAAACCTTTTTTTAACTGATTTCATTTACCATTGTGGATATCTTAAAGAAATCTTGTTCTCGAAACTTTCGAGCTGGATACACAATCTTGCTGACATAATATATCTCTGTAGGTAATGAGAAAGAATCTGTTGAAGTACATAAAGGTAAAAGAATATGCAGCTGAAGCTGGATTTCTTGATCCTGGTCCTTCCTTCATATTACCTAATGTGGTTTGCAGGTATTACTTGATCAAAAGAAATGCTCAAATTTCGTGATTCAAATATGCATTTTAGTTAATTGCTACTTAGGGGTGGGCAAAATATCCGGAACCGAAAAACCGAACCAAACCGAACCAAACCGAACCGAACCGAATATCTTTAAATTACCCGAATGGTTCTTCTTATCAAGAATCATGTATATTGGTTAACCGAACCGAGGGAACCGATTGGAACCATAGGAACTGATAATATATGGTAAGTGTTTATACCAAGAACCATGGATATATGTCCCTTTTGCCAATATTTTTAAAAAATTCCGTTATTTTTGGATGTTTTCGGTTCCTTTGGATATTTTTGGTTATTTTGGGTATTTTCTTATTGGATATATTGGGTATTTTCATTTATTTTGGATATTTTTAGTTTTTATGTATTTTCGGCTCTTTTGGGTATTTTCGGTTCCGGATCTATTCAGTTCTTTCGGGTAAAATATCTGAGCCGAACCGAACCGGAACTACTACTATTTCGGTTCTCAAATGGTTCCGGTATTTTAGATCCAAACTGAACCGAACCGACGTAGAACCGAATCGAATTTTTAGTGGTTTCTATATGGATCCTATATTGAAGAAACCGAAAGGAACCGATCCGAACCAAGCCGAATATCCGAACCTACTTGCTACAACTAGTTAATAGATAATTAGCTTTTTACGAAATCAAGATTTATTCTGGCCGCTATCTGAAATATATATATACCTGAGTTTTTATTGTCCTGTTTTTGTCTTGTTGCAGTAACTGTGATGCATACAGAGACTTAGATATATGCAGAGACCCAGCTCTATTAACAGAGAAAGAATGGTGTTGTTTAGATTCACAATGTGGGAAAATATATGATAGAGAACAGATGGAGAATAATCTATTGCAGATGGTGAGACAGAAAGAAAAGATGTACCATATGCAAGATCTAGTTTGTATAAGGTGTAATCAAGTGAAAGCAGCTCATTTAACAGAGCAATGTGAATGTTCTGGTTCCTTTAGTTGCAAAGAGAGTGTTTCAGAGTTTCGTAAAAGGATGGAGATTTTCTTGGATATAGCAAAACGTCAGAAGTTTTTGTTGTTAGAAGAATGCACTTCTTGGATCTTACAACCATTCAGCTACTGACATAATATTACAGAAAGATAATTCTTTGATAGGTTTTGTAGAATTTTTGTGTGGTTTTATTTACACCTTAATGTAACATCATTCTATGTTTATGTGCAACGCAATACCAATCATGGACGTAATTAACAATCTTGGAATAGTCAAGGGTTAAGTGCTCGCTTTTACAAAACTTTCTGGTATTTAGGGGTGGATGTTTGGTTATTCGGTTTGGATTGGTTATGTTCGGTTTGGGTTCTTTCGATTTCTTCAATATAGGATCTATATAAAAACCATTAGAAAATCAGATTAGTTTGGTTTGGATCTAATATTTTGGAACCATTTGAGAACTGATATCTTACTAGTTTTGGTTTGATTCAGATATTTGGTCTCAAAAATCTAAAAAAATCGAAAACATTCAAAATATTTTATATCAAAATTATCTAAAAGAAACAAAAATATCCGAACGAATCAAAAGAATTGAAAATATCTAAAATATATGAAACCAAAAATACAAAATAATAATAATAATAATAATATTAAGAAAACCGAAAATACCAAAAAAATAACCGAAAATATCCAAAAAATTGGTAACACCAATATATATTCATAGTTTTGTGGTTCCAAATGTGGAAAGATAAGATACAATCGAGTGTTTGTGTGTTGAACCTAAAATCTTCCTACTATTTCTTCCTAACACTTGGGATTATATTAATTTATTAAAATATTATTAATTTACAGTGAGTATTATTTTATACAAAAACATATTATATCAAAAATTAACTTGAAAACAAAAAAATACTAAGCGGATGAATTTATAAAAACTTTTTACTATATTAGGCTTATTTGTGTTTCTTTAACTTTTCCATAATATAAAAGCCTAATTAACAGTTAAAACAAATTAAGTATATGCTTAATTAGTTTAACCCAAGCCCATATACAAAAAGCCCAATTAAAAGCTCAACCAAAAAGCCCATATACAAAACCAGTCTTTTACTTATATAAATAAATTAATAAATCCTCCTTTACAACTACCACACTCTCTTTCTTCCAGCTCTAAAGACTGCAACAAAACAATGATATGTTTTTAAATGCTCTTTCCATTTGTATGTATTGAAATCTCCATTTTCTCTAAACTTTTACTAAATTTGAATTCACTTTCTTTCTTAAGCAACAATGTCATCTTCTTCTTCTTCAACTTCTTGAGATCTCCAGGTTTTGCTAATGAATCCTACTTCAATCCGGTTAATAAGATCCGAATCGGTTTAGTTTAACCTTCCGAATCTCAGCGATGAAAAAATCCGTTCGTCGTCCTCTCTTCAGTGCTTTACTTTTCAGTTTCTTCGCTATTTCACTTATTTGCAGAGTAGCGATTCGTCGGAGAAGCTTCTCATTTAGTTCAGCTATAGCTGAACTCGGTACTTCTGGACTTATAACTGATGAAGTTGTATTCAACGAAACGTTGCTTAAATTCGCAGCTATTGATTTAGCTGAATCGAAATTCAAACAAGAAATCGATATTGTTTCAGATTACGAACATACTCGAAGAACTCATCGACGTTATTTCAGCTCAATTGATTACCGTCATAGAAACAGAAACATTCCGGTAACGTTTCGTTCTCCTCAGATTTATCGTTATTGGTTAGATTTCAAGAGGAATTTAAATCTCTGGTCTCGTAGAAAAGCTTATGAACCTAATATCATGTTAGATTTGATCAGATTAGTTAAGAATCCAATAGATTCTCACAACAATGTTGTTGATTCAAGATCAAGATACTTATCTTGTGCAGTAGTTGGAAATAGTGGAACATTGTTGAATAATCAATATGGTGATCTTATAGATAAACATGAGTTTGTGATTCGATTAAACAATGCAAGAACACAAAGATTCGAGATCAAAGTTGGATCGAAAACGAATATATCATTCATAAACAGCAACATTTTGCATCAATGTGTTAATAAAGAAAGTTGTTATTGTCATCCTTATGGAGAATCAATACCAATTGTTATATACATATGTCAACCAATTCATGTTTTGGATTATACAATTTGTAAAAGCTTTCATCAAGCTCCATTGATAATTACAGATCCGAGATTCGATGTTTTATGTGGTAGAATAGTGAAATATTACTCAGTGAAGAAGTTTTTAGAAGAAGAGAATAATAGAAGAAGAATTCAAGATTGGAGTAAGTTTCATGAAGGTTCATTGTTTCATTACTCTTCAGGTATGCAAGCTGTGATGCTTTCATTAGGAATTTGTGAGAAAGTTAGTGTTTTCGGATTCGGGAAATTGAATTCAAGTAAACATCATTATCATACTAATCAGAAAACAGAGTTGAAGATTCATGATTATGAAGCTGAATATAGATTGTATCAAGATTTGGAATATAATCCAAAAGCTATTCCTTTCTTGCCTAAAACATTCAAGATCCCTTTGGTTAAAGTTTACCATTGAAAAATTAGATACATTTTGACCAAAGTCCCAAAGATTATACAATTGTATGAGTGTGTTCTTTCAAATTTAGATTTTGTGGTGTGTTACACATAGTGAAATATATGGTAAATTTAGATAAAGATTCTTATACATCAATATATGACCAAAAGAAAAGTCTTGGAAAGTGAGTTTGTTTCAATGATTGTTACTTATGGAGTGAATTTTCTATATACAATTTTTTTTCTTTCTATTTTGAAAAGTTAGATTTAAAAATAGAAGATTCAACGTATCTATTTAGTAAAAACAGTTTGTCAAAAAAAAAATGATGTTTAGGACACCAAAGAAAAAGTTTATTTATTGGAGAGATATTTTGATCTATTGATTTTATTCTATGCATATGGATATTTATATCCGATTTCAACGAAAACACTCGAAACCAAATTAAAAATCCAAAAATCCGATCCCGAACTAAACCGAATTCGAGGACAACCGAACCGAATCCGAAGTTCTAAAATATCCGAACGGATTCTATAGTCGAAAATTCAATAATCTGAACTTGATCGGGTTCGGATATCCGAATGTCTAGTCCTATGACTATTGATGGTTTTAGCTTTGAGGGTTATAAATGAGTTTAGGTTATTAACTTCCTTTATAATTGAATAGAAAATTAATTAACATGGTATTTTTATATTTATAAGTTGTTAAGAAAATGTATTTTATGAAGTTATTTGTATTTATATATTTATCTTGTTTTGTGAGTAGTTGACAATTGAATTGTGAGTGGTGAATTGTTTGTATATAAACAAAATTAACCAATTTACCAAATTGAAAAAATTTACATGTTTCTCAAATTATAAAATTACTTATTTTCTATTTTTTTTAAAGTAAACTATTTTTTCAAATTCTCAAGATTAAATAACTTTTAAAATAGTAGACAAATATTATAAAAGTGGTGATTAATATAGGCCCATAATATTTTTAAGTGAATTTATTTGATTAAGAAAATTTGGCAAAATTGATCCTTTTAAATATAACACACTTGGGAGTTTCTTTGAAAAATACGGCATATTAATGAATTTTTAAGAAAACCGATAATTTTGAAAGTTTAGTGGCATATTTGAAAGTTATTCAAAGTAAAATTAGCATACTTGAATTTCTTAGTGTTATTATAACATACTTGAGAATTTTCGGTGAAAAATAACATACTTAAGAAGTCTTCAAAATTATTATAGATTTGATGGGTTTTAAAAAAAATTTGGTAAACTTGAGAGTTTATCTGCAGTATTGAGGTTTTTTTTTAATAAACATTGGCAATATTGAATTTTTTGACGATAATATAGTATCAATTTTTTTAGAGAAAATGACAGACTTCATAGTTTCTTTCAAAAATATGGTAGATTTGTAATTTTAAGAAAAATGGCAGACACGAGAGTTTACCGACATATTTGAAAATATCAAACACGAGTTTGCGGTCCTTTTTTATTTTCAAAATTTTAGTTTAAGCACCGACCAATTTTAAAAATTTTAGTTTAAGAATCGAACCATTTTTTTATATTTTAGATTGTAGCATTCAAAATCTCATGACCGGCCCTGTTAGGGCTGGGCATATATACCGAAATTCGAAATTCGAACTGAAACTGAACCGAAAAAACCGAAACCGAAAAGTTTTTCTAAATAACCCGAACGGTTCCTATATATCTCAATCCAAAAAATCGAATCCGAACCCGAACCGAACCGAAACCCGAAAGTATAACCGAAAAATTCGTATGTATATGACTATATATGTAATTTTGATCGGATAGTTAGGATTTTATGTAGGAAAAATACATTTTTAGTAAGGTAACTAGGATATTTATGAGTTTTTGTCCAATATTTTGGATTTTTAATTCGATTAAGTTGGATTTTAGCTAATTTGTTCGGATAATTTGGATTTTTTACGGGTATTTTAGAGTTTCGGTTTCATTTCGGATCCTAATAAAAATGAAAAAACCGATCCGAACCCGAATGGATCCGAACCGAATCCGAACCGAATTTTTAAATAACCCGAACGGTTCCTATATGCCCCTAACCGAATTATCCGAAATCCGAATTATCCGAACCGAACCCGAACCGAAATCCGAACGCCCACCTTTAAGCCCTGTATATATATCATACTAGATTTGAGAGTTTTCAGTACAAAATGGCATACTTGAGAAATTTTTACAAATATTGTAGATTTTGATGGTTTTTAAGAAAAAATAGCATAGAGTTTAACTAGAGAGTTAAGAGATTTTTAAAAACATTGACATAATTTTTGTTTTAATTATAATATAGTAGACTGTGTGATTATTAGTAACAACAAGATCAAAAAGCTCATGATACTAATTAATACAATAGAATATAAAGAGTTTCTTAAGGATTATCATACAATAATAAAGTGAAGCACATCAATATTCTCTTCTAATACAAAATACATGAAAGAAACAGAAAATTCAAGTGCTTCACAAATTACTAAAAGATAATCACTCTTATTTAAAAAAAGAAAAACCAAATTTAAGCTAATTAAAACCAAACTTATTAAACCATATTCAAAGAGATGATAAGTCACACAAAATGCTCAACAACAAATACATCCCTCATTTAAAGAGAAGTTTTTGTTAGTGAGCATAATTAAAAATACTCAAAATAAAAATACAAACTTTTTTAAAAAGTTAGAGACACACACCAATGGTTCCATGTATATACCTTAATCATAATCATATCTCAATAATAAAAGATCAAAATTTTAAAATGTTGCTTCATTTTTTTTTTTTTTTTTTTTTTTTAATAANACAAAGAATTCCTCCTTTTTCAAGATAGAAATTCTTTACTAGACTTATATATTTTTTTTTGATGACCCTGGTATCCGAAGCCCCGAAGGACTTCGACTATGTTCAAAGCGTCCGTAGTCGCCAAAGATATCCAAGAGGGCCACCGATTTCACCTCATGTTAATTGACGGTGACCGGGATTCGAACTCAGGTGGCGGAACTCACAGCTGTGAGCCCTTTACTACCAGAGCTAGAAGTTCCGGTTACTAGAAGCAACATTATAAAATTTAGATCTTACCAATATAATAGATAGATATTTCCCATAGTCCCTTTGGTGTGTATCTAACTAACTTAGACTTCACTCCATAGTAACACATTCCACATCCTCTTCAAACCCATCAATAGAAGGATAAGGAGAATGTCCATTACCAAATGACTTGATATGATCTTTAAGAGATCTCTTATGTTTAAAATCTGATCCACATATACAATACCAAAGCTTTCCACAATTCTTCTCATGTGTTCTCCAATCACCTTTAACTGCTAAAGCTTTACCACATTTAGTACAAGAAAAAGGTTTAGAGCCATGTTTACGTTTGTAATGTGTTTGAAGTGTACGAAAGTCTTTTAAAGGCTTTGAACGAGGATGGTTGATGTTGTTTTTGCATCCTTCTGCACAACAATAACATGGAAGTCTTAAGATTGCTGCTGGTTTTGTTGTGCCTTTCAATGAGTCAGCTCCTTTTCTGAACTCAGATCCATGTCCCCACATATGCATCTGTGTGTTGTATATAAGAGATTTATTAGAACATATATGTTAATAACATACTCCGAACTAAGTTACTTTGGTGTAGTGGTTGAGGCATTCCAAAGAGTGTTCGAATCCTTTGGAAAGAGTGATTTACGTTTTAAACAAATATTATCAACGGTTGGCTCCAGTCACCGGGGGAGACTATGGGTCAAAGGCCTGGAACTTATAAGGTTTATAAAAAAAAAATAATATACTCCTACCGTTTTTAAAAGATTGTCATCTTAGCTATTATTCACTCCGTTCCAAAATATAAGATTTTCAATCAAAAGCATAAAGATTAAGAAACTTAAAGTTTAACCAATCAATAATAAGGTTATGTTTTTTAATTGGTTGTAAAGGTATTTGAGAAAACCTTATATTTTGAAATAAAATAAATCTTTTTTTTGTCACAATAAAAATATAATAAAATAAAAAATAAAATAAATCTCTAGAAAGTCTTATATTTTTTGGAAAGGAAGAAGTATTTTTGTTACAAAAGAATATCGTTTTAAGTTTTCAATGCACAAATTGAATAGGTTTGATTTTGCTGACCAATAGAATAATCTCAATACTTTATTCTGTTGTTCGATTTAGAATATTTAATGTTATTCTCATGAAAATATTAATTTATTAATCTCTGTGAAAAGTCTAAAATGACAATTTTTTAAAAAACAGAGGGAGTATAAGTCTGCGGCTTTTTATTAGGTTAAAATTTTAATTAAAGAAGCGGTAAATTTATTTTAAAAATTTTGGTGAAACTTTTGACTATTAGTAGTAAATATATATGTCATCACAAATTTAATAAGAAACCAAATATGATGTAAGAAAATGTGTTCTCACTTAAGACAAAACCATAAAACATGTTTGGATCTTTGGATCAGAAAAGATATACAAAATTCGGTATAAAATTTTCTAGTTAACTAAACAAAATGTGTTTATTATTTTTTTTATCATAACTAAATCAACAAGGTTGTATTTAATATCAATACATATATAATGCGGAGTTTTGTAATTACATAGAATCAATCAGTGTTCTAAAATGCGCTATATGCTAGTCGGGCGGTCGACCACCTCATAGCGCCTAGACGTATACGCTGATATTTACGCTGGATATATACGGTATATATATAATTAAATATAAATATATAATGTCAAAATAAATTCTACTATAAATTTACAATACCTTAAAAATTGTATCACAATTATGTCACTAACCAAAAAACCAAAATCTAAATTAATTATCAAATAATTATAAAAATTAATATTGATTTCAATAGAATACAACCGTACTTTCCGCATATACGGCCGTATTGTACGTTTTTTGCCGTATAATCGGCCGTATAAATAAAAGACCATATATTTTACCATACTGTTAAATGGTACAGTGACTAGCCGTATAGTGTATATACACTGTATATACGGTCGTATTGCCCGTATT
Organism: Iberis pinnata; assembly: GCA_900406425.1. Lineage (NCBI taxonomy): Eukaryota > Viridiplantae > Streptophyta > Magnoliopsida > Brassicales > Brassicaceae > Iberis > Iberis pinnata. The sequence goes on from OVBE01000158.1 coordinate 48,286, forward strand.
TTAGAACACTAGAATCGAAATCCAAAAATAATGTAAATGTAGATTTTTAACCACTCGATCAAAATCACTTGTGCTTTTTTTTATTTAAAAGAGTGATTGGTTTAATGTTTTAATTAAAATTTTTACCAGAAATAATTAGGATTATATTGGATGGCAACAAAGAGAATCCTAAGTAAAGTATAAATCAATCTATGCTACTTAATTATTTATATCATTTTAACATTTTTTTTTTAAAAAACTATGCTATTTAATTAGAAGGCTTTTTACATGGACTATTTGGTAAAAGTAGTATGATCATTGTTTTTTGTTTCTTGCTTAATTATACTTTACCAAATCCCACTCTATGATTGTTCTTTTGCTTTTTTGGCTTTTAACCCAAAAGGCAAAACAAAAAATGAAAAAAAGTCAAAAGATTTTCGAAGATTTCTCAACTAATCCAGAAGTTTTATACCAAATTATCATTCTTTTTTTTTGGGGGATTGTATATGAACGAGGATTCACCAACCGCGATTAATTATTGTAATAATTAATATATCAAAATTCAAAATCTTAACAATTTTTTTTCTTTTGATGTTCTATATGTAATGATGTTAATTTTTTTCTTTTTGATTAAAAATAATGATGTTAATTTCACTGTCCTATAAAAAGTAAAAAAAATATCTTTGTCCTTGTTTTCTAAAAAAATAGCTTCCCAAGCAAAACAGAGATATTATATTTTTTCATATTAATTAGAAGAAAATAAACTATAAAACGTTGAAAAAATAATTTATATGATTAAATTCTCTTGTATATACTATTACATAAACTATAAAATCGCGTTTTCGTGTTTTTCGCGAAAAATCGCGTTTCTGCGTTTTAGTTGAAAAACATTTTTTCGCGGTTTTGGAAAAAAACTCATTTCTTCTTTTTGGATCCAAATTTTGCATCCAAACTCTACTTTTTTAGCATCCGGAATATCCGGATTTTTTGGATACAAAAAATTAGCATCCAGATTTTGTATCCATATACAAATCATAAATAGACCAAACGAATAACATATGGATATTTGTATCCGGATGCAGAAACGAACATGGCCTAAATGAAATACATTTAGGATAGCGTTACCCATATTTTACATTATATTTTGTAAGATATTATTTGTTGAACAACACCTAATTTGTGTATGGTTTTTTTTTAAAAGATTTTGTGTGTGTGTGTGGATAGTTAATATATGATATAAGAATAAATAAATATTAACCATTTTTGTTTTGTTATCACAAGGGTATATATAACTTTTCGTGAAGAAAAAACAAGGTTATTTTTTTATAAAAGGTGCATTTATTAAGAAATCATATATTTATTATGATATGTTTAGAAAAACATCCCTAAAGTAATATATATACACTATGAGTTTTAGAATGGAGAGTGGTAATTAAGCACTTCCACTGAAATTGTGCCGTTTGGTTATTGAAACATAATTCAGTTCGAAAAATATCGGTTGGATTCGGTTCGGAAAATTCGGTTCGGTTTATATTACCAGCCTAAGTTTTAGAATGGAGAGTGGTAATTAAGCACTTCCACTGAAAAACATAAATCAGGATTGGACAAAGGCAAAGTAGTGATAATGTTTTGTAATATAATGCAAGATTTGTATGTAGGAGAAAAATGATAAAAGAGAAGACTAACCTGCATGTTATTGTATCTATTGAATGTTTTGCAACAAATATAGCAAGCAAATTGCATTGGACCAACATGAATTTGAGCAGGACTTGGTATCCAAAACCTCTTCTCACAAACTTCCGTATCAAAATCAATCTCCTCCTCATCAAACTTCATCTTCTTCATCCTCTTCTTCTTTTTCATCATCATCATGCTATCTTCTATCATCTCTCTCTTGATGAGTTTCTTCTCATCATCATGGTGATAGCTAGGCAATCCAATTTGAAGAGTAGCTACAACATCATCATGATCATCTTTCTCCTCTTTGATATCATCTAAAACTTCATGAGTTTCATTTTCCATGAGCTTGTTTAGAAGAGGTAAACATTGAATAGACATAGTGTTTGTATTGAGTGGCTCTTGTTGTTGGCATAAGAATAGAGATTGTTCCAACATATTCATTTGACTTAAGTGGTTAGATCTTGATATAATATCTTTTGTCTTCATACAAAATGATAAAGAAGGAGAAGAAGATGGAGCTTTAAGCCATTCCATAAAACTTTGGGATTCAATACTTAAACCATTCTCATGAAGATCCATAAAACTCATCTCTCTCTCTCTCTCCCTCCCTCTCTCTCTTTCTCTCTCTCTCCCCTTCTCTCTCTAAGATTAGTAGGCAAAGGTTATTTATGTTATATTTATTAAGTAGGGTCACATATATAATTATATGTATTAGGGACATAATTAGTTTTATTAAGTAAGTGGTCACTTTTGTTATTAAAAAAAATTATGAGAATAAATGTTATAAAAAAAATTAATTTGTGGATTGTAAATTCTAGTTTGACGAGGGGCCAAATTAAAAATTATTCTCTATATATAGGAAGTTATGGTACTTCAGAATTTTCTCTGGATCCCCATCATCAGAGAAGTAAAGTTCAGATAGGATTTGATTTGGAAGATCAAACCTATCGATCCTAAAGCCATGGATTTTTCAGGTACGCTTCCGCTTAGGTTTTAAATCATCAGAAACTGAATTATTCTCTATATATAATTAAGAGGTTATGGTCCCTAAAGCACTTTTAGCCGAAAATTCATAATTCTCCCCAGATTCCCATCACCAAAAATCTAAAATTTAAATAGGATGTGCTTTGGAAGATTAAAACTATCGATCCTAAAACTATACAACATTCAGATACATTTACGCTTAAGTTTTAAATCACTTGAAACTGAATTGGTTAAACTTTATAGAATTTACAAATCCCAACAATTTATTAATCAACTTTCATGATGTGGATCATCATGGTTAGTCAAAATAGTCTCCTTTTTTTTGTTCCAACTCAAAATCTTGTTCTTGTTTTTTTTCCTCCTACCCCCAACAAAAATGTCGAAGTTAGCACGTGTATACGCGTTTACATTAAGGAGAAAAAGAATGAAATGGTGGGTCTTACTTCATATAGTGAAAAGGAGAGGCACAAGTGCACAAGGCTTTTCAACAAAAGAGAATCCTATAAGACTTGATCGTAGATTTTCAATTGATAGCCACTTTTTTTTTCTTCTTTACCCTCTTTTCCTTTCCCATTATACTTACTATGTAACATCTTTTTTAGTTGTTTCTTTATTGACAAACTATGATTTATAACCAATTTCTATAATGCAAGAAAACACATATACATAAAGTCGAATTTTTCTGAAAATGCGAATCCTCAAAAATACCGTAAAAATATGCATATACCAAAAATCACCACACACTCACAAAATGTTTTTTGTTACCAAAAATAAAAAAATAAAAAAGATTTAAAATTTCAAATTTAAACCCTAAATCTCCAAAACTAAACTCCACCCCTATAAAATTAAACCATAAACTCTATTTAGTGATCCTAAACCCAAAATTTAATTTCTAAACCCGCAAAACTAAATTTTATGTTTGTGGTATTTTTGTAAGAAAAATATTTTAGTGATATTTTTAGAATAATTGAGTGTGTGATATATTTGAAATATAGACTTTTTGTGGTACTTTGTGAAATTTCTCTTAAAAAATATATTGAAATGAACTTTTAACCACTTTTTAAAAAGGGAAATTTTGAAAACAACCCTATTCATACATCAAATTTTGAAAAATATCTTGATTTTATTTTCTTTTGAAAACTAACTCTTGTTATTTACAGACATAGTAAGAAATAAAAAAGAAACCCTCGAACTTTTTAAATTCATAAATATGTATAGTAATTACAAAGAGTAATCTATCGAGTACCATAAAGACTACAACGCAAGTCTTCCGTTATACATGAAAACGCTCGATTACGTCATGATCCATCTCAAATACGAGACGAACCCTAAAATCAGAGAACTTATCACCCCCAAAATGCACCTAATATGTTTGTTGTGTCGAGGAGATGTCTTCCTATACGTAACATGGATCCATTTTAGATCGAGCGGTGACGAAGAAAAGACCAAGTAGAGGAGATGGAGATGACGCAGAGCAAACAAAAGCTCTGTTACGGGTTAAACTCTGCTATGAACAATAGATGAATTCTCTTGGGCTTAAAATATTTCAACAAACGTTGCAAAAAACATTGATTATATATGTTTTGGAATGGGAGAGTGGAGATGAAAAGTTGAAGAAAATTTGACAAAAGAAGAAAAATCAGAATTTGAATCGATTCAAAACGTTGTACACATGTCCTTCTCAGAGTTGGTGTATCTAAATTCTAGAGATAGCTAAAATCTTTCATATTTGTGTGGTCATCTTATATTTGAATTTATTTTCAGTTTTATATGTTTTATCGGTAATAATTTGGATTGATTGCTAATTAATATCATGTTGTATAAAAATAAATGAGGCTACTTTAATGATTTTTTTTTGGAAAAAATGTAGTTTTCAAAGAAAGATAGAATCAAAATTTAAGTTTATTTAGAGGTATTTTCCAAAAAAATTTCTTTAAAAAATCAAAGATAATGTAAAAAAGCATATATACATAAATACACTTTATCCCTTCACACCAAAAAAATAAATAAATACACTTTATCACTTATTTATATATTCCAATTTGACACAAAAAAAACTACTCGAAAATATCACTATTGAAGACTATAAAACATCTTATACCAACAAATAGGATATATCCTTAATTACATCATTTTTGTATAGTCATAATTATCTATAAGTGCATATAGACCGGCGAAGGCAAAATTCATCATTACATCAAAACAACAATTTCAACATCATTTTAGCCGTGTTTTATGGGACAAATAACAAATGAATATTACTTATAAAATCACGCGTTCTTTTTTATTTTTTTATTATATTATTTATTGACGTTTGATGATTCATGTAGGAGTTGATGATGATGTGAGGTAGCGGTATTCGCTATAGGAAAAATCGTGATCGGTATAATCTTGATTCGCTTGAAGTATGTAGAGCTATTGGAGTGTGGTTTTTTTGCCTTTTAAATTAACCGAACCGAATTTAGTTTAGTTAGTTCGGTTCGGTTTACTCGGTTAGTTCGGTTTAATTCGGCACAATTTTTATTTTATCTCGATTTTTAGTACGGTTTGACGACATTTTTTTATATACTAAATTAACTGAACCAAACCGAACTTACTAAAATAAACCGAAAAAACCAAAAAACCGAAAAACCAAAAAAATCGAAAATATCAAAAAATTTAACAGAAATTAAAATTTTCGAACCGAACAAACCGAATTTCAAAAACAAAAAAACCAAACTTCGGTTCAATTCGGCAAAAAAAACCAAAAAACGAAAACCAAACAAACTGAACCGAATAAACCAAATGCCCAGTCCTAGCGTTCTTATTAGTTTCTTCTCATGATTTTCAGTTATTTTGTTATTTCGGTAGTTTATAATTTGTCTATGATTTTTTTTTTTTTTTGGCTTTTGGTTCTCTCTTTTGAACTTTGTTTTTGAAAAAGTTGTTATTTCCGCAGGTTTATTTGGTTTTAGAACTTGTAGTATGCTTGTAATCTTTTTAATTCCATAAATGAAAAATAAACACGCGAAAAAATTAGGAGTTGATGTATTATACTTTATTTACATTTTTATGCAGAATTTGTATTGGGTTGAAGATACTATAATATGTAAATCTACATATCTATCCGCAGCAACCTACAGTTGGGAATTAGTTCATTTATATTATTTTCTCTATAATTATGAAAACGTGTAAAAAGTTAAGAAATATTTAAATTTTTTAGAAATTAAGTTATATATTCACATGCTGCTTATGTTATTTTTGAAAAGAAGTTTTGTCATTAGCTCAAAAATACATTTTAGTCATTACATTTTTTTGTTAAAGCTAGGTAATACTTCGTTTGTTTCATAATGTAAAGAATTTTTAGTTCGAAACACAGAGTAAGAAAATTTATTTGCTTTTAAAAGCATCTCAAATATATTACAATTAAAATTACTTTAACCAATCAATACAAAAAAGCTGCGTAATATTATTGGTTACAAAACTATTTAATAACTTTAAATTTGCATAAAATCTGAAAATTTTTATATATACAATAGCATTATATTGAAACAGAGGGATATAGTTTTATATACAAACTTTTTAAATAGATGAAGTTTATTAAGAAAAATGTTGTGTCATATCTATTGTTTTGTTACTAGGCTACATGAGTACACTTTTTAAGATTTATAAAGTTTGAGTTATTATGTTGGTAGAGGTGTCAAAACGGACTATATCTCGTGGGTTAGGTTCAATTCGGACCGCCATGGGGGGTTTGGACAAAAAAAATTATGTCCATGAAAAGGCGGATTTCTGGGGTTGATCCATCATAAACCGCAGGTTTAACGAGTTTTTTTCCGTGGATTGGCGGTCGGTACGCAGACAACTAGTTTAAAAAAAGTAATTAAATTATAAGTCTTTTATGTATTTATTAAATCATAATCTATAATCATAAAATTTCAGTGCTAAATTTAAAATTTTGCATTTTTATTTTAATTTTTATATAATCTAAGTATAAATATAGTGTTCACGGGCCAATCTGCTAAACCGCAAAATCTACGGGCGCGAGTTTGGATAATATATAAGTTGTCCGCAGGTTTTGTGGGTCAACCCGCCACTGGTAAAAAGAAATTGAATCCGTTGCGGGGTGGGTTAACGAGAGTTGACCTGTTTTACACCTCTATATATCGGTTCGTTGTGGTTCAAAAATTAATGTGATAAAAGAATAGCGAGGAAGTTTATTAGTTGAAAGATATGGAAGTGAATGAAGTAGTGGAGTTTGACATTTAAGTACAAGATATTATTTAAATACAATACATTTTTGTATCATATTAATTTATGGTCACAAAAGGCCGCTCAGTATCACAATCTCCATAAATAAAAAAAATACATTCGTTATGCAAGTGATTAGTTTTGATTTCTAGTTTAGTAATAAAGTCGCAACGGTGACATAACTATTAGGCAATTCGATATTTATTTAGAAAAAAAGGAAAGAAAAAAGAATTCGATGATTTTTACCACAGAAAATGTAAAGACAATCGCAGATTAGTCAATACCTGAAGGAATAAAATACTTATAAAAATGTACTATAAAAAGTGAAGTAACAGTAACCATAAACTCATTCAATGTATGTGTCAATTTTGTCACGCATTTTCGTTATCATTTACCTAAGAAAAAATGGTTTATATACGGTACGGTCCAAAGTAGTGCAGATTTACTTTATTTTTTGCATCTTTTGTGAATCGTCTTTGAACCGCTAATTATTCAAAATTGGGTGATTCTAGTGTGATACAGGTTTTTTTTTTATTAGTGTTTATTATTAGCTATGAAACAATATTGTATAATTTTTTTATGACTCTAGTATCCGGAGTCCCGAAGAAGTTTGACTAGGCGCAAAGCATCCGAAGTCGTCAAGGATATTATTTAGGAGGGCGCCAAAATCACCCCATGTTAATTGACGGTGGCCGGGATTCAAAACTATATGGCGGAACTTACAGATGTGAACCCTTTACCACCAGAATTAAAAACCCCGGTTAATATTGTATCATTTAATTTAACTATTAACAAAAGAAAACATATAGTTTTTCTAGTCAAAATTTTGTTTCTCTACCAACCTAGCTATCTAATACATTTTATATTCTGTATAGCAAATGCGAAATTCAAATCCTAATATGGATAAATATATAGTAAATATGACAATCACTAGAACATTTAATTTTCCAAAAAAAATTAAAAGATTAGTTTAGAAACAAAAATTGATTTCTACAATTTCTAAATAAATTTCTAGAAGTATTAATCCACGAAATCCAAAAATTCAAACGCATTTAACTTTTTTTTTTTTGAGAAATATGTCAAAAATGATAATTACTTGGATTCAACAGATGAACATAGTTAAGGACTCCTCAAAGAAGCATACAAAAATAATTCTTAATTATTTGTTGTTGAAAATCTAGAAAATCATATGATGTCTTTTGTGAGATATGTCAAAACAATTGTAAAAAGTGATAATTATTTGGATTCAACATATTGACATAATTAATGTATCTAAGGAAGCTTACAAAAATAGAATTAACCAAAGTTTCTTATACAACAAACGTTGGCTTTCTACGCCAATTCTATTAAGACTTTTTAACATTTTATGTCACAAGATATAACACTATAATAAGTCAGTTTACATGTAATAATAATCGGTTACTGTTGGTATTGTGAAAATCCATGTCGAACTCTATATTATTTGATTAGTACGATATTGTCCACTCTAAGTCTAAGAGAATAGCCGATAAGAATTTACTTTTGGTTTTCTTTCCAAAAGGTCTCGTACTAATTACAGTTGGACATCTTCTTATATATTAGACTCTCTTTTGTTTAGTTTCCAATGTGAGATTTTGTTTGATATCTCACATTCTCCCTCTCAAACTAATGACCACATTCATCTCGTGTCCCACAACTGACTTCCAGGATCTTCTGACTTTAATCTCTGCCACACATACCTCTCATTCATAACTCGAAGGGTATTTTGGTCTTCTTACAAATTTCTCGTCAACATGGCGTTGATACCAATTGTTGGTATTGTGAAAGTCCATGTCCAACTCTATATTATCTGATTAGTACGATATTGTCCATTTTGAGTCTAAGAGACTGGCTCGCATGGATTTGGATATGAGCTTTCACAATACTAACAGTTACACATGAATTTATTTATCTATATGATAATGATTAGTCAAGTTCGTTTAATTATCCATGATAAGCAAATAATATTTTATTAAATTTAAGAGATTATAAGGTAGAAGTTAACTTGTGGAAGAAACAAGAGTTGAGAATGTTGAGTTGGCAATGACGTGAACTTAATTAATATGTAAAGACAGCCAAAAGGATACAATTTGAAGGATGGTTTTGTTTGTTCTTCTCATACACAAAATATGATCTTCTTTATAATTCATTTTCACATAAGGATCATAACATTTGATCATTCAAAAACCCTTCTTGTTCTTCCAAGATTTAAAGCAAATATTGTTTCATGGATTCAAAAAGAGTTAAGCTTCATGATGGAAGATTCTTAGCTTATAGAGAAGGAGGAGTTCCAAAGGAAGAAGCAAAACACAAGATCATTATTGTTCATGGCTTTCAAAGCACCAAATATATGAAATTCTCTGTCTCAAAAGTAAAAAAAAACAATTACTCCTTCCGTTTATAAAAAATTGTCGTTTTAGCTATCATTTTTCGTTTCAAAAAGAATGTCGTATTAGGTTTTCAATGCAAAAATTTAATGAGTTTGACTTTTCTAACCAATAGAATAATTGCAGTACTTTTATCTATTGGTTGATTTAGAATACTTAATGTTATTTTTATTAAAACATAAAATTTTTAATATGTGTGAAATTTCTAAAATGACAATCTTTAACAAACAGAGAGAATACTACTTTTTATATCTTCTTTTGTCATTGAGTAAAAAATCTCACTTAGATTTAAAATTTTCAGGATCTTATTGAAGAGCTTGGAGTGTATTTGCTATTCTATGACCGTTCTGGNNCGTTCTGGATATGGAGAATCAGATTCAAACACAAATCATTCACTTGAAACCGAAGTTGATGACATAGAAGAACTTGTAGATCAGTTGGAGATTGGACCTAAGTTTTACCTTTTTGGAGTTTCTATGGGAGCTTACCCAATTTGGGGTTGCCTAAAACACATACCTCACAGGTAATTTTATGCATTGGCCCTGTTTGTTTGCCAGTAGCTATCGACATCGATTAAAATTGTGTTCATTTGTCAGTCGCTGGTCCAGCGACTAATCGCAGCGATTAAAAATTTTTGCTGCTAAATTTTCTAGCGTTTCAAAATAGATTCAGCGACTTCTAATCGTTGCCGCTAGCGACTGGCAAACGAACATAACCAGCGACTAATAACAGCGGCACTGGCAAACGAACAGGGCCATTAAGTCTCTTTTTTCTTGTTATATTTGGATCGAGAAAGTTTGATTTATAGTAAATTCATATAATGCAGAAAAACACAAAATTGATTATTTCTTGAATCCGGTAAAGGTTAATGCTAATCAAATGTTAGGATTATGAGATTTCGACTCAAAACTAATTGACACATCTTTTTTATATATTAATCTATGTATATTATATTTTTCGATGTGAGACGTTACATACTCCTTCCATTTTTAAAAGAGTATCAGTTTAGATTTTTTCACGCCGATTTAGATATTTCAGTTTTCCTTAAAAATTGCATTAAGTATTCTAAATCAACCAATAAGAAGTATTACAATTATTCAATTCGTCAAAAAAGTCAAACTTACTTAAATTCTGCATAGAAAACCTAAAACGACACGCTTTCTCTAACAAAAATTTTATGCTAAAGTGACACTCTTTCAAAAGTGGAAGGAGTATTTAATACGCCCTCTCAAGATATTAACTCTTTAGTCATCAATCTCGGGTGGGTTGTATAAGACTAGCGAGACCAAAATTTGGATCGAATTGCGGATTAAAATGAACTCTGATATCATGTTAAGATTTTTGGGATTCCAACTCAAAACTAATTAACAATAAGTAAATTGTCCTAATATCTTTTACTAGTCTATGTCTTTTTACATTTCTGATGTATGTTATTATAATCTTAATAATAAACAATAAGTAACTATCAGAGTATTTTATTGCAGGCTATCAGGTGTGGCTTTTGTTGCTCCGACGGTGAATTACCAGTGGCCATCGCTTCCTGAAAAACTTATAAAGAAAGATCTTAGAAGAGTTGGTATCAAATGTTGTTTGATGATATGGAAATACGTACCTGGACTGTTACATTGTTGGATTATTCAAAACCTCATCCTATCAACTATGTCGATCGTTATACGCACTGTGGACTACTTCACAAGCCAAGACAAGAAGGTGCATAAGCGACCACCTGGCCTTTCCATGCCTATTAAGGCCAGTCCAAAGGTATTTTGTAGGGGTGGGTAAATACATGGGCCGGGACCAAACCTAAATAGTAAAACCGAAATCGACCCGCGGTTTTTTAGTACTTTTTTTAGCTTTGATTATTTAAGGAACCGAAAAACCTACACCGAAATTGGACCAAAACCGTTGTTGATTAATCGATAAAAAATAAATTCAAAGATGTAGAAGATTTAGTACTTTTATTGTTGTGTATGTATGTGTGAAAAGTAAGGGTGGGCATTTGAGTTTTCTGGTCGGGTTTAGGTAAAAAAAGTTTGGGGTCGGGTTGTTTCGGATATTGGAATCTACCACCCATATAGGACCCAAAAATTGTCGGGTCGGATTCGGGTCGAGTCATGGCGGACTTAGGTCAGACCGGATCAACACTATAAGATCGATTTATATCTTGGATCCCAATAGAAAATATTCGAGATTAGTAAATGTGTTAATATGGTCTTTGATGTTATGTCATCACAAACCATTATCGGTTCCAAATAACAACACAAAATTATTTCCAAAATAACAAATTGCTACTAGATTTGGGAAAGAAGTTGAGTGTACAAAATTTTTTCCTTACCTAAAGTCTAAAATTCGGATACAAGTTGATATTGGGAAATGTACTTTTTAGTGCATTAATTCAATCTTTTGGGTACCCAATCGAGCAACGTGTCGGGTTCGGTTAGAGTTTGAGACAAGGTGTAGTGAAAATTATATATTTTGCGTATTAAACAAATAAATGTAAAATAAAATCAATATTTGTGTACATTCTAATAACTTTTGGACGAACAACCGAATAGGAACCAAATATAAAAAACCGTAAACCGAGACGCATACCCTAGTTAGAGTGTAACAATCAAAAATTTGTATACTTAATCAAGTTCATCCAGATTACTCATAATACACAAAACAATCTGTTATATTTGTAGAATAAGCTACGGCCAAAATTTGCATTTGATACTCTAAGAGACGATTCTGTGGCATGTTTTGGGAAATGGGATTTTGAACCAGCGGATCTAAGCATTACTGAAGAATGTTCTGTTCACATTTGGCAAGGGAAAGAAGATATGATTGTTCCATTTCAGCTACAAAGATGCATTTTGAAGAAATAACCTTTGATTAAATACCATGAAATACCTTGTGCTGGTCATCTATTTCTATTTGTTGATGATGATGACATTAACATTTGTGATATGATTTTACGTGCGTTGTTGCTCAAGGAAGAGCCAAAGCTTTTTTTTTTGTCATCAAGTTAGTATATTAGTAGGTTCACCACCCCCCACCCCGGGGCTCGAACAGAGCTATTTTGCCAATTAGGCTAAGGGAGCTCGGCGAGCCAAAGCTTTTAAAACCAATTATTTAAGTAGTCACTGTTTGATAAAACCATGCATGTATATTTACAATTGTTAGTGACTTTTGTACATGAACATTTGACAATTCTCTCTTCCCTCACAGTTTCATATCATTGTTAATGTTTTTCTAATAATTAAAATTAACATTTGTACACATTATAAATGGGAAAATCGCATAAAAAACTTCGAGAATACCACGTTGACGCACTTTAAACCTTGACACGAAACGACTAGCACTTCAAACCTCGAAGATATTGAAAATATCACAAATAACCTTGAATCGAGCTACGAACTTACACGCCGTAATTATGGTTAACAGAGATGCTAACTCTGTTTCAAGTTCGATAATCGCATTTAATGCGAACTAACATTTGCGGGTTTTGGGTTTTGCTTTCCGTTTTTGTAATCTTCATCGGTTTTTATTAATACAAAAGACGATAAAAAAACCCACGTGGGCTTATTTATTAATTAAAACATGAAAAAAATTAAAAGTTAAAAGCGTAAAAAACGAATCTGAAACGACATAAGTCCCAAATCGTTCTTGGAAACTAGGGTTCTTACGAAGAGGGAGATTGAATGTCGAAGATAGATTCGGCTTAAGATTGGGTTCATAATGAGGTAAATCATTTCAGTTTTGTTTCTAATTCTCATTTTCGACTATTGTTTCTAAATCTCATTTTCGTTTTCGTTATCTGTCTTCTGAGTGTCGAGTTCGATTGGGGATTCAAATTTTCTTGTCAAAGGTTTAAAGTTTTTCTATGTTTTTAAATTTTGGTTTCGTTTTCTGTGTGTTTGAATTTTTTTTTTTTTGTTAGCTGTCTGAAAATTTATAGAATTTTTTGGATTTTTCAATTATGAAATTTGGGTTTACAAAATTGATTATTTACATTTTTTTGTCTTGTTTACAGGAATGAAAACGATGTAATGGTTAAACTCACCATACATTATGGTGGAATTATGGTGAAAGAGGCTGACAACTACAAGTACTGAGAGGAGTTTGGTTGTATCACAGTTGTTTGGAATGAGAGTGAGATCGTGTGGGATAAGTTTGAGGAGTTGGTGAAGTCTGAATCAGTTCATGCACCAATAGCTCTAATATGGTACAAACTGGCAAATGAGGAGATGAAAGAGGTGAAGTATGTTTTCGACTCCTTAAACGGAGACATGTGTGAATTGATTATAGCAGGAAAGACATCAGGAAAGGTGGATGTCTTCATTGAGCATGACTGTTCAAAGATGACGCATGTTCAATTTCTAACATGCTCTAACAATGAGGATATATACGAAGATGATTACTATGAAGCTGATGTTGAAGATAGAGAAGATGCAGAAGATGCAGATGCAAAAGATGTAAATGCAGAAGCTGCAAAAGATGCAGATGCAGATGCAGAAGATGCTGAAAATGACAGACCTAAAGAAGATAACGAGTATGAAGAATATGATGAAGATGCAGTCCCTAATATGGATGGAGTGGACATTGGGGAAGCTGATATTAGGGGAGGAGAAGATCATGTAGGATGTGATGATTTTGTGGAAGGTGTAGGAGATGGTGGTCAAGATGAGGGTTTAAATCTTTTTTTGAAGAGTGTATGAAGACTGCAGCAGAAGGCCATAGTAATGAGGGTGAGGAAGTAGACATTGATTCATAATATGTAATAGAAGAGGAAGAATACCCAGATACTCCATTAGAATGAGACGAAGAATGAGATCAATGGATCAACAAGAAAGGATCAACAACAGAAGGGAGAAAACAACCTAAGTTTCATGGGGATTTAACAAAGGAGCCATACATTTGGCTTTTTCAGAAATTCAACAGTGGAATGGAGTTTAAAGACCAACTCCTGATGTATTCTTTGAAGATTCAATATGATGTGAAGATGGCTAAGTCAGAGGCCAACTGGATTGCAGTTATATGTGCAGAGAAACAATGTTCTTTTAGGATATATTGTTCATATGAGTCACCAATTGGCAGATGGATGGTGAAGGTTTATCGCATGAAGCACAACCATGGAAAGTCTAGAAGGGTCTCAATGTTGAAGCAAGGAGCAATTGCTGGCTTGTTTAGAGAGGAGCTTCGGAGGAATGTCAATTTTCCTGCAGCAGAGATCAAAGACTCCATAAAAGCAAGGTACAACATCATTGTGCCACTTTCAAAATGTTACTGTGGAAGACATATTGCATTGGAGACTATCTTACAAGCGCAGAAGGTTCAGTTTGGCAAATTGTGGGATTATGAAGCATAACTGAAAATGTCAAACAATGGAATCACCACTGACTTATGTGTTATTGATGTCAATGGGGTTCCAATGTTTGATAGTTTCTACATATGCTTCAAGCAAATGCAGAATTCTTGGAGAAGTTGTTGTAGGAAGGTTATTGGTTTAGATGGTTGTTTCTTGAAATGAGAGTAAATTCTCTTCTATTCTTCCCGAGCATTCTTCAACTCTTCATCTAACCATCATGTTGTTGGAAATTGTTATCCACCTCAATCTTAAGATTCCTAATAGCATGCTTCAACTGTAAAATATCATCTTTTTGACGTCGATTAACGTTCCTAGCTCCCAACAATGCAAGATGCTGCCAACCATGTGGCTTCTCCACATCGAACCAACGAAAGAAATTACATGAATCAAACCCATTACCTACTTTTCTTCCTTGAAAACTATAGAATTTTCTCCCTGAATTTTCGTCTGTCCATGCTTAATCTTAGCTGGTCGCTGGCAGTTACAGAGAACATTGCTCTTGTTTCTGAATTCAACAGTTGATGAACTTGAGCTATTCTTCATCTGCAATAAGCCAAATAAACACAAAATTAGATCCACATAACACAACGATAAGCTATTCTCGAACTCTTACTCACATTACTTCTTGATTTCACGGCTGGAAAATTCACTCTCAATTTCTTCTTCTACGGTTGCTCTGTGTGTCGATGAAGAAGACACTTAAACCTTAGATCCCTTTTTAAATTAGAAACGCTTTTAACTTTTTATTTTTATTTTTTAATTAATAAATAAGCCCATGTGGGTTATTAATGTTAATTCGCATTAAATGCGATTACCGAACTTTAAACAGAGTTAGTGATAATAGCGTTTTCGGGGTGGTCTGATTGATATACTATCAATTCCTAATCACACT
>OVBE01000159.1:0-11335 GCA_900406425.1 Iberis pinnata
GAGAAAGGGGTTCGTTGAGTTTCTTCGATGGCGCGAGTGATATCTGGTGCCGAGCTGATGGCTTGATGTACCTGCGAGCTCATGATCCCTAGCTGTTCGCGGATAATGCTCATCTCGGTGTCCTCGGCTGGGCTTCTGAATCTGCTGGAGTTGATGTTGTTGATGTGTCCTCGTCCTCCACCTGTGGGAGGAGTTTGGTAGGATGATTCAAATAGATTCCGTGAGATGTTGCGTAGATCNGTTGTGCTTTTAGGGTTTGGGATTCAGCTCGTAGCTGCGCGGTCTCGTCTTGCTGCACAAGCATCTGTTTTAGCAGCTCCTTCATAGTGGGCTCTGCGGCTGGCTCTGCGGCTCCTGTTTCATCCGCTGTCTTCTCATTGTCGTCGTCTTTGTCCGACTCGACGATAACGTTGTCTGGCTGTTTCTCCAGTGATCCCGTGGTCACAGTCGGCGCCAACTGTTGAATCAAGACTTAACAATAGGTTTAGGTCTTAGATTATGTGGGTAAAAGCTCTGAAGAATTTCATATATCTTTTATGAATAATTACATGGGTATTTATAGTGAAAATACATACTTAAAACTCTAATTACATTGTTTTAACCTAATGGGCCACGAGCTGGACAGTCCAGCTCGTCAGGTCGGCCCATCTAGCTTCTGCCTTCCTGGGCCCTTCTTCTTTACCACGTCGGCGTCCAGCTGGGCTTTGGGTCGAAATGGGCTTTCAAGGTAAGTGCCAAACCTGGTATCAACAAAAACATACAACAATATTTTCTCTGGATGCTTTGTAGCCTCGTTTGACTAGCTTTTTCGACATGCATCTTCTGTTCGATGTAGCGGAAGTTTTGTTTTGAGCATTGATAGATTTCCATCGGGTTAAATATTTTTAAATTCATGTAGTTGTTTGTCTCAGTATTTTATCTCGACTCTTAGCATATCGGGTAATGTCTCGCAAGGTTTTGGGTTCAATTAATCAAAGTATGTGGACAACATAATTAACTTGGTTTTGTTCTATTTCAATAGATGACAAAGAAAGTTATAATAATATATTCTTTAGTGAGCTTATAGATCGACTCTTGCTATTCTAGATTTATATATTTTCGATTGTTTGTCTAAAAAAATTCACTTTATAACAACACCATTAACAGAAAATTACTTTTAAGGATTGTGTTAAATATTAGATGAAGAAAAAGAGAAGAAAAATTTTAGAAGTATTTTATAAAATATCACCAATATTAATTTTTGAGAAAAATATACCACACACTACTAATTGTTCCAAGCATATACTATTACATTTTATCTTCCAAAATATCACATATATAAACACAAATTTTTGAAGGGTTTTGGATTTAGGTTTATTAATTAGAATTTAATATTTAGTTTTGAAAAAGTTGGAGTTAATGTTGGGGATATAAAGTTTAAAAAAGAAAAATTAAAACTGTTTTAAACTTATGGTTTTTATAACAATAATATTTTGTTATTTTAAAACAATTAAAAATGTGTGGTACTTTAAAAAATCTCCTAAAGTTTAATTGTTCAACTGAAATTGAGATAAGTGGGTGGTGAACTTTTAAGATCCAGAGCTTTCTCATAGTGGAGTTGAGATCAGTGAATGGTCTATTCTGGCAAGTGTATCAATTTATTTTTATGGTTTGTTTATCAAATAGAGACTTGGAACCCAAAAGATTATCTGAATTATGAACAATTGATTCGTAAATCTCTCACTATTCTTTTTCTTGATATAGGTTTTTATAGATCTGCTACATAAAAAGAAGTTACAAGCAGAGAAGTATAGGTCAAATACTCATTTGAGTGGTTATCATCTCTATCTTGGCTTTAGACCCACGGCTTTTTGAGTCGAGCTATTTCTTTGATCAATAATTTCACGCTTTCTTATATTTTGGGAGAAATAGTACATACTTACAAAATAATAATTCAAAAAAAGAAACACATACCAGTTTTCCGTCTTTATGTTAACAACAAGAAAAAAAATACACGATCCAATACAAAACCGCAAATTAAAAACCAATTATGAATACTAAACCGGGAAAAAAAACTAACTTTTTCTAGAGATAAACACAAACACAAATTGCGGCTAAACAAACCGACAGAGGGAAAATGAGAATAATTCCAACACTAGAATGCAAAGACGATGCCAAAGCCAAGAGAAAGCTAAAAGGCAAAGCCAGCCGATCAATCAAAGACTCCGATAAATTATGCCAGATGAATGAGACATTTCAAGTTAATCATGTTGGAACTTGAATTTAACAAATGACTAAATGTCACTCTTTCAATTAATATTACAACAAGATCATTTTCCGGAATTATAAGATTATGAGTTCATTGGTAAGCTTATAGTTTGGTGTTCAAGATGGACTACTCATTTATTAAATATAAAGTTATATTGAATGAGAAATGTGAGGTCAAAGTATGATAGTTGGAATATGGAAAAAGTCAACTATTTCTAAAGTCCTACATTGCTTAGAAGTTGAAGTTTCTAGTAGTATATATATATATATATATATATATATATATAGTATCTCATGTCATACTCACGAGTAACTAACAAGGGAGACTAAGCATAGTAGAAGAGAGAGAGGAAACCCACACGCGCGCGCGCCACCGCTGCTGCTCGCAACACTGGTCTATTGGGCCGAAGGTCCATTAATTAGTTCTTTTTAGGGAAATTTTTTATGAAACATTCAACCCAAAAAATTAGGCCCAACCCCATTAAAATATATGCCCATTAAACCGAACAAGCCCACTTAAAATTTCGTCTTTTTCGCAATTTACAGAGCCATTAAAACTAAAACACATAAACTTAAAAGCTTCACCGCATTCATCTTCGTCGTCTTCTTCAACATAATTCCGACGGTCCCTCTGTAAGTGTCTCGAGATTGATCTTTCTACTTACGTTCGTTTTTAATCTGATATTTGAGTGTGCATATCGGATTTGATATCGATTTTATCCTGGATATCAAACTTGCTTTTAATCGTCACACTACTAGCGATTATTGAATTAAGGAAAGAGATTTGTTTCTCGACTCCGGTTTTTACGTTTTCTCGTCATTTATATCACTCTCTGTGATTTGTTTTCTGATTTCTATATCGTTGTCCCTCGATTCGATATTTGTGGTTCTAATATTCTTAATTCAATAATCCGTCTTTAAGCTCTACGCTAAATCGGATTGAGATTTTAACTATATATTTTGTAAGACATACGGATTTTATCTCCTAAAACCAGAGACACGTTTTGTCACTCAATTTCGTTTCATAATATGTTTCTAGTATGTTTCTTACGGTTTTAGAATTTTCGTTTCTGCTGATTTATGAAACTGTATTTGTACATTCATCGATTCATTCATCATTTTCGCTTTGCATTTACAAAACAAGAAACAAGTTCGCGATTCGATTTACTGTTTCCGCAAAATGTTTTCAGCAAAGTATTGTTTTTACGTTTTAATTTCGAAAACAGCAACGTCGTTCGCGATTTGTTAATTGTTTCTGCGAACGTTTCTGATTTTATTACGTTTCTGTTTCGGCAAACGAATTTGTGCGATTCTGCGAAACTTTTATTTACGGTTTATAGTACTAATCCGGTTCACTAATTTTGTTCCTTTCTTTCATCATAAATGGCAAACAATGGTGATAACATTGACATCACTGGTATGAACCAAAACGACGATACGAACATGGAATCGGGTCACGGTCAAACAATGCCTCCACATTGAGACCATAACCCAAGACTTGTTCGGATTTCTTATTCAAGGCTCAAATGTTCCACATGAACCGTTTCTGACTCATTTACCCACTGCAATGGCGCAAGGGTTAATGCCTGATAAGTTCGACGGTAAGAACTTCAAAACGTGGCAAAAGAAGATGCTCTTCTACATGAGCAACATGAACTGTGAGAAATTTCTCAAGGAAGATCCACCTATTGTTCCATTCGTAAACAAGGATCCTCAACTTCTTGCTACAATAGATGCCTAGAAGCATGCAGACTTTGTGTGTCGAGGTTGAATGGAACAGAAGCACGTACTTCTAAGGAACTCTGGATGGCCTTAGAGAAGAAATACAAGTTTGACGATGCTGGTTGTCAAAAATATGTTGTGGTGAAGTTTCTGGACTTCAAGATGGTGGATTCAAAACCCATCATGGAGCAAGTCGATGCGTTGATTCTGTTGTGCTATGAGATAGCGGTCGAGGGAATGCCGATCTACGAGATCTTCACTGTCAATTTTTTCATCGAGAAACTTCCCCAGAGCTTGCTGAGTTTCAAAAACTATCTCACGCAAAAAAAGAAGGCAATGTCGTTCTCTGATGTCATCATGAGGCTTAAAATGGAAGAAAGAAATCGCTCCAACTTTCAAGATGTGGAGCAACACACTGTTAATGTGGCTGAACACAAGAATAAAGGCAAGGGGAAGCTGACAAACCCGAAAAATGCTTTGAAACCTTCTTCAACATCATTCAAGAAGCAAGGTAAAGTTCCTCATGATAAATTCCAAGGAAAGTACCACAAGTGCGGCAAAAAGGGTCACAAAGCGGACATATGTAGAAACAAACCAAAGAATCCCGGACAGGCTCAAGGAAACCTTCCTGAGGAAGATATGTGTGCCGTTGTGAATGAGGTGAACATGATGGATGACAATCCAATGGATTGGTGGTATGACACATGAGCAACCACACACATTTGCACAGATCAAACCATGTTTTCTACCTATCAGAAGAGCACGTCTAAAGAGCATATATTCATGGGAAACATGGCTAAGTCTAAAGTTGCGGGTCGCGACAAGGTGGTTCTGAAGTTGACTTCAGGTCATGAGCTCATACTTAACAATGTGAATCATTTGTCGGACATGAGAAGAATCTCTTTTCATGATCTTTACTTAGCAAAGTTGGATTTGGAATCAACTTTGAAGCTGACATGCTGGTTCTAAGGAAAAATGGAGTGGATTTAGGAAAAAGTTATGAAAAAGGAGGACTTGTCAAGTTGTGTGTAATGAAGGTCTTTCGTTCTGATAAAATTGCAAATTATAATGTTGTAATTGCTGACGGTTCAATTAATAATAATAATTATTATGTTGCTTATTTAGTTGAGTCTTTTAATGATTGGCATGAAAGACTAGGACATGTGAATTATAAATCAATACAAAGACTAATGAACTTAAACCTTATTCCAAAATGAAAAGTAAATAAAAATAAATGTGAAGTGTGCGTCCAAGCTAAACTCACAAAAACTACGTCTAAACAAGTAAATCGGACCACCGAACCACTCGGTTTAATACATACATATTTATGTGATCTGAAATTTATACAAACTCTAGGTGGTAAAAAGTACTTTGTAACATTCATAGACGATCACACAAAGTATTGTTATGTGTACTTGTTATGAATTAAATATGAAGCGTTGTCAAAATTCAAAGAGTACAAAATCGAAGCTGAAAATCAGCTCGATAAAACAATCAAAATAGTTTGAAGTAATAGAGGAGGTGAGTATTACGGTCCATTTAATGACTTTTGTAAACAAAATGGAATCATACATCAAAAAACTTCTTCCTATTCACCTAGATCCAATGGAGTTGCATAACGCAAAATCGAATTCTAAAAGAGATGATGAATGCAATGCTGCAAGAATCTAGGTTACCCCAGTCAATGTGGGGGGAGATTTTCTCACAACGAACTATATCCTCAACAAGATACCGCATAAAATGACAGGTAAAATGTCATATGAACTATGGAAAGGTGATGTAACTTCGTACAAATACCTTAAAGTGTGGGGGGTGCCTTGCAAAAGTCGTTGTACCACCTCTAAAAAAGGTCATAATTGGACTTAAAATAGTGGATTGTATTTTCATTGGATATGCACACAATAGTAGTGCTTATTGGTTTTTGGTTCACAAATCAGGAATACTTGATATCCAAGTAAATACAATAATGGAATCGCGTAATGCATGTTTCTTTGAAAACATTTTTTCGTGCAAGGAAAAAAAAACATCCAAAAAGGACACTTGAACAAAGAGACACATATGCGGCGAGCACTTCCAGGACTTCACCCAACGCACTGGAAGTGGAAGGCGTAGAGATAGAACCTCGCCGCAGCAAAAGAGCTCGTTAAGAAATATCTCTTAGCGATGATTTCATGACCACATACTGACGCCGAAGCCATTTCTCTATCCGATGCACCTCATTGGAAGGAAGTTGTTAATAGTGAGATTAATTCTATCTTGCAAAATCATACATATGATAATCGATCTACCTTAAGGGTCTAAAGCACTAGGGTGTAAATGGTTATTCAAAAACAAACTAAAAACCTATGGCTGGGTAGATAACTAAAAAGCTCGGCTTGTAGTTCAAGGATTCAGACAAAAGGAAGGTTTGGATTTCTTTGACACATATTCTTCGATGACGCGGATAACTTCTATTCGAACTTTAGTTAGTATATCCACTTTGAGAAACCTTGAAATACATCATATGGATGTAAAAACCGCCTTTCTAAATCTCCTTTCTAAAGGGAGATTTAGAAGAGGAGATCTATATGAAACGACATGAATGGTTTTTCAAAGTTTGTTGTTCCAGAACAAGAACAAAAAGTGTGTTCCAGAACAAGAACACAAAGTGTGTTCCAGATATATATGAAACAACATGAATGGTTTATTGTTCCAGAACAAGAACACAAAGTGTGTCAGCTTGTTAAATTGTTGTATGGACTTAAACAAGCTCCAAAAAAATGGCATGAAAAATTTGCTAATGTCATGATGTCAAATGGTTTCGACACAAACGAGTGTGAAAAATGCATATACATAAAAAATACTCCATGTGGATCTGTTTTTGTGTTTGTATGTTGATGACATGCTCATTCTTGGAAGTAATAATGACGTGATTAATCAAACTAAGAATTTATTACATAGGAATTTCAACATGAAGGACATGGGATTAGTCGATGTCATCCTTGGAATTAAAATTCACATACATGATAGCGGACTCATTCTATCTCAATCACATTATGCTGAAATGATCCATGCTAGGTTCAAATCATATTCAGATGGAACCGCTAAGACTCTGGTGGACCCTCATATTCACTTGACTAAAAATTCAGGCAATGCAGTGTCACAAGTAGAGTATGCACGAGTCATAGGAAGCCTGATGTACTTAAATAATTGTACTATACCCGACTTAGCGCACACAATAAATGTCCTAAGTCGACATACTAGTAATCTAGGACATAAACATTGGAAAGCTATAACTAAAGTACTAAACTACCTCCGTTATACCAAAAACTATGGACTGCACTATGATGTCTCTGCATTTTACGTGTTTTAGGAAATCATTTATCATATTTTTAGGCTCTTTTAGTTGTAGATATGTTGCACTCATAGGTTTTTGTTATTAAGTTTGCATTTTTAGGTAGTTCTGCATTAGTATTAGAATACATGTGCATTCTGGAGATATTTCAGGTACTTAGGGAATTTTCGGAACAACATGGGAATCTGGAGAAGGTGAAAAAGGTGCAAGACCCTAAAAAAGGTGCATGACCATAAAAAAGACTCGATCAAGAGCCTAAAAAGGTGCATGACCCTAAAAAGGACTCAACCAAGACCCTAAAAAAGGTGCATGACCCTAAGAAAGGACTCGATCAAGACCCTAAAAAAGCACTCGACCAAGACCCTGAAAAGAGTGCAAGACTCTAAAAAAGGACTCAACCAAGACCCTTAAAAAGGTGCACGACTGATATACAATGTTTTTAGCATATTTTTACTCTTGTTTTGCATTCATTCTAGCTAGACTCATGTGCATTTAGGTTAGTTTAGCATATATTTTCATTTTCATTTCATTTCTACAGGTGTTAGAAGCGGAAGAACCAAAAACGAGGATCGAAGAAGCTTAAAAGATGCAAAAAGATGAGAAGTGGAGATGTACCAGTTTAAGGTATAGGTTTATGTAAACCGGTACACGCGATAAAGAGGCGTACCAGTTTAAGGTACCGGTTTTGACAAACCGGTACGAGCAGAGATTTTTGACCAGGGACTAAGCATCGGTATTGTGTACTGGTTTGCTCAAACCGATTTGGTGTACCGGTCAGGCCAAACCGGTATCGGGCTAAAAAATTCAACCTTGGACTTATCCTTTTTGCTTTAAAACTCAATGCTTCTTTCGGATACAATTTAAACAATATTACCTAATTTTTAGGTATCTTAGGTTTTTTTCCTAATTTTTGCTAAGAACAACTTTGTAAACTTTTGAATTTTTTGCTTATTTTAGTTTGATTTGTTGATTTTATTTGTCTTTTTACTTCAAAATCTTCTTCTATCTATGCCTAAACACATTTCTAGTTTTGGATTTTGTGTTTACCCAATGGATAGTGAGTAGTTCCTTTTAAGCAAATGGTTAGGTAGATTGGGTTGATCAAGTAATGAATCATGATGTTTAGGGCTTAGTTTTCATTAATCCTCATGTAGTTGATGTTCTTAATGCTAGATTTAGCTTGATCAATTGAATCTAGATCATAGGTTGATTTGTGCCCGAAAGGTGTTCGATGTAATTCCCGAACCAAAATCATTGCATGCTAAATAAGGTATAACCAAAGAGATTTATGTTAGTTAGTTTAGTGGTTAATCATGGATTAGAGTTTAACATTTCGTATATGTGTAATTATCCAAGAGATTGTCTTAATTGCATGATTAGGGAAAGGATTATTACCATGAGAATGGATTAGTCTATTTATGGAATCTTAGACCAAGGGTAGCTTAATAGTTAGTATTGAACATCATGGGTAGTTACTTATTAAATCAAATTAATAACCTATTCCATTTTCTTAGCTTTTTTATCTTTGAAATTCAAGTTTAATATTTTGTTGACTTTTGTTGATTTATGTTGACTTTTTATTTATGTTGACTTTTGTTGACTTTTCAATTTAAGCATGTTTGATTGTTTACAACCAATCAATCTTAATAGCTTAGACTAGATAAGATTCATATAGGATTAGTGTGTTGAGTTTCCTGAATTTGGATTGATTCTTAAGTGCTATAATGACGTGAATAGACTTAAAATATTTGCTTAGACATAAGTTCGGCAAAACTGTGTTTATCAATGACCCTAAAAAAGGACTCGATCACCTGATCCAACGGACTCGACCACACTTCACAAAGCCGACTCACGTAAACCCAACTGGACTCGACCAACTTGAGTAACGGACTCGACCAGAATTTAAGGTGGACTCGACTAGGCTGCAGCTCAACTCGACCGTAATTCGAGCCAGAATTAAAGATCAAGCTGAATCATTACAAACTTTTAGTCATTTATCTTTCAGTGGTTTTTGGTTTTTCCTAAAACCACTATATAAGCCCTAAATATGCATCCATTTGAACTTATGCCTTTTAAGCTTTATTTTATGTCTTTCTCTTAGGTTTTTCTCTCTGTTTTTTCCTTTTTTGGATGATCGAACCCATAATCCTTATGAAATTCATGTTTTACTTATGATTTCTTCTTATTTATGCTTAGTTTAAGTTATAAGGTTATATGGTGCATATTTATCTTCCGTTTTATATTTTTAATCTTGTTTTCTAAGTTGATCATCATTTTTGGGTTTCGCTCATGTTTCACTTGATCATCATTTTCAGAATTTATGGTACTGATGTATATGATCACCATTGTTTTTCTTGGTTCATGTTCTTGATGTTCTTGATCATCATCTTCTGGTTTTCTGATTTTGTTGTTCTTACTGATTCTTAGGAGTTTGATTTTTGATCCTGATGATTTGTTTAGTAGCTTCGTTTTCTAAGTTTTTTTATTTCATAGTTACCATGAGTAGTGAGTAGTTTCCCAGGTTTCTAGGGATGTGGTAGATTAGTGTTGAACCCATGTTCCTCATAGGTGTCTAAGCTTGATTGTTCATAGATCTCTTATGTTTCATTGTTCTTAATGCTTATTTCCCTCTAACCGACTGAAATCTGAACTTAGCATTTCTGCACCCAAAAGGTGTCTGATGAAATGCATGAACAAGGTGATTTCAGAGATTTACATTTCTAACCCAAGAGATTAGTTTTCTAGGGTGTTTATTGGCTTTAACATATTGTCTCTTCACGCATGCTAGGTAGTATTCCGTTAACGAGAGTTGGGTCTGGATATTGTTTAGTTTGAGATGATCTATCAAGAGATTGAATTTGGTTGTTTATGAATATGTTGTCTAGGGATAGCTTTTGTTTGAGGTATGTTACACATCTAGGTAGATCAAGGAGGATCACTTATCCCCATCCCTAGGAACTGTTTTCTCTTAGTACATTTCTAGTACCATCTTTTCTCCTGTTTTTAGAATACTTGATGTTTACTCCTTAGTTTTCGTTTATGCATGATAGTTTTTATGTTCTGTTTTATTTCAGTTTGTTCCTTTCGTTTAGGAATTGTTAGTAAAACCCTTTTTCTTGTTTGGCTTGAATTAATAGTTCTGATCATATCTAGAGTGGTTAATAACATCAACCATTTGGATTGACACCTTATATGCTACAATGACAATGATAGTGCAGAAGGATTGAAGTACTGTGACACGTAAAAATCCTACTATCACACTATGGTAGAGAACCAAGAGTTATAGAAGGCTTCAGTGATGCAAACTGGATTATTGATTCTAAGAACTCGAAAGCCACAAGTGGATACGTTTTTATGTTAGGAGGTGCAACAATTTCCTGGAAGTCTGCAAAACAGACGTTGATTGCCACATCAACCATGGAATCAGAATTCATTGCTCTCGACAGAGCAACTCAGGAAGCAGAGTGGCTATGGTAATTATCAAATATGAGTGGTTTAAAGCGGAAAAATTTCTACCAACTCATATGCAGTTTAATTTTCGTTACAATCTCGAAAAGTCTGTATATCTGTCTAGTCAATTAAGTTGGTCTAGTCAGTCAAGTCATTAGAGATTATCGAGTCGGCATATATTTAGAGGTCATTTCTATTCATGTGGGGGATGCTTGGAACTTGAGTTTAACAAATGACTAAATGTCACTCTTTCAATTAATATTTTAGCAAGACCAGTGCTTGGAATTATAAGATTATGAGTTCATTGGAAAGCTTGTAGCTTGGACTTCAAGATGGATTACTCATTTGTTAAATTTGAAGTTATATTGAATGAGAAATGTGAGGTCAAAGTATGATAGTTGGAATATGAAAAAAGTCAACTATTACTAAAGTTCTACATTGTTTAGAAGTTAAAGTTTCTAGTGGTATATATATTATCTCATGTCATACTCACAAGTGAGTAAGAAGGGAGATTATGCGTGGTGGAAGAGAGAGAGAGAGAGAGAGAGAGAGAGAGAGAGAGAGAGAGAGAGAGAGAGAGAG